>VMBQ01004723.1:0-93773 GCA_007657795.1 Dreissena rostriformis
TTACTTTGCATGTACCCTAATAATCCCGAAACCATCCATTTAAACAATAAAAAAAATGCTTATTTATAAAAAAAAAAATGTATAAGAAGTTCAACCAGTTAATCAAAAAAACAACACTATCTTGTTTGGTACGTTTCGGATGGATTTAAAAAAAATAATACTTATTTTATTTCAATATTTCAAGAATATTTTCCCGGAAATACACAATAAATCAGATGTACCCGCACAATGGGAACAAGCGATGAACATATGCAACACGAACCACCATGGATTGGCCACCATTATAAATGACTATGAACAACAGGCGTTAGAGGAAACGGTTGCAGCAAGTGGAGTTACTAGTTCTTTTTGGATTGGAGGTTTTCGCCTGAACTCCGACATGATCTGGAAATGGGCCAGCACTGGAGAAAACATTTCATGGACGCACTGGGGAACTATTCAGCCGAGTGGAAATGGACCCTGTAAACGTGTGTTTCGCGCTACTTGGTCTGGGATGACGATAGTTGTGAGAAATATCAGCGTTTTATTTGCAATGGTTAGCGGTTCAGAAACATGCAGACAAACAGACAATAAAATCTTGCTGTAGATTTATTCGTTTCAGCATTTCAGTTTATAATGTGTAAACGTAAATTACCCTTTCTACAATAACTCATTTTCTGGTTATATCGCGAATTAGTGTAGGACAATGAGTGTCCTAAATTGATATAAACGTAATAAATGTGATTATCTTATGTTTTCTGGTGGTTTATAGAGAAATATATGTATCAGTGAATTAAAACTGATAATCCACTGTTTTAAACAGTGAAAATTAACAGTGAAAATATCTATAATTTTCACTGTTAAACTGTGAAATGACGTTGTTTTCATGACGTTACGACAACATTATTTCAGCAAAAATACAAAAATAATTATTTGTAAACATAAAATAAAAAAGAAAATCTGTTAGATTTGGTGTAATATTGAGTTTTATTCACTCGCGATCATAGAAAACAATATATTTTCTATGATCACTCATGAATTTAAATCGATATTTCACCTACTCCAACAAATATCCTCTATCTTATCAGATCATAAGCATGATGGTAAATCGCTTTTTGCCATATGAAAACGCAGCCTATACTATATGCATTCTTTTCATTAATTAAATTGTTCACTCGTACACAATAAATTACATTATTTTTTTTTATTAGTCATATATATATCGCGAATGAATATAAAACATAGTGTTGCAAAGTCAAACAAGTATTTCCTGTCGATCGAGATAGACTTTATCTTTATCTAAAGGTCCCCTTCCATACTACGATGATCAAAATATGTCAATGCCGTTAAAATATATAAACAAGTTCTGACACAGTGAGCTGCAAATGCCTTCAAAGTATTGCTTTTACTAAAAATTGTGAAAAAGTTTTATTTATTTAATAAGAAAAAATATTCTGAAATGATAACGATTAGCTTCACTTACTCAAAATATATTATCTCACGGTACAAAGTTTTATTTAAATGCCTTTGGTACTCATGGATGTATTTTCAGCACAAATAAATTTCCTGACAAGCATAACTCTGTAAACCACAAAGAGAAAGTTATTGTCCCTGTACTCTTCACTTTCCCTTGTATCGCTATATGATATTCCATGTGCCTCTCGTTGATACGTCTTGAATGGTTCACCGCACATAAAGAAAAAAATAACTTTACTAAAATAAAGCAAAGGGAAATCATAAGAAAAATAAACCTCCATTATTAAGGAAGTTATGCTCCGATTAGAAAATTAACTGAATGCCAATAAATCTGTAAAACACAAAGAAAGAGGTATGTTCTTTGTACTATACATTCAATTTTATTTAATTCTTGAGAGGCTAAGTTAAAAAATTCGAACGTAATGATGAACGAAGGAGCAGAAAGACGGAAGATGCGCTTTATTGACTCCTCCTCTATGTATATAAAAGCAAATACCGTGTGTGTCCCGGTTAAAATACTAGATTTCCTTTAAACCTTTAAATGACGATACGTCGAAATACATGGCGAGTTGAAATGTCGATCCGATTAACGTGTCGCCGAAATAATTATTGCATAAAGGCTTGCTCACGAATAGATTGGCTGCTAAATGGCGCAGATTCGGGAAAACTCTTTATGTGCTTTGCGTTGTTTTTGTAAATTCATCTGATATGTTTTGTCACGGCACCAATGTCGGCGATCGTACTTTAATTGTAAATCGGCTGCTAATGTGAAGAGAAGCGCAATCCAGATTAGACCTTTTTAATAACGTTCAAATGTATAACTGACAATAATAAACAACAGTTTTGATGATGACGTATAGTCAACGTTAATATATGCAGAGACGTCGCACGACGTCGCGCCAAAATTGCAACAATAAACAAAGCTGACACATTTCAAAATCACGTTTATAGTGGTGTGTCTGACTCGTGGGCTAAATAGGGACATAATTCTTTGGTGGTAAGAGGTCAAGCACCATATAGGGCATATATTTTTTAATGAACATGCAGTTGTTCATACTGGACATCTGTATGTACATAAAACACAATTCTAAACAATAAAATCTACATTTTACCGTAAGAATGTAAAACTTTAGATTAAGGCTTTACTGATGAAATGGCTAATGCGACATGGTTTGGTATGGTTTTTCGACAAGAGGGATGTTGAAAGAGCAATTAATAGAAAAATTCAAGCTTCAAGGCCTCAACCGAAAATGACAACGACGAAATTCTCACGCAACTGTCACCATTCTGTTTGACTCCATATCTCAGTTTGAAACTTACACGCAATAGAACTTTTAAGGATAGACTTTAAATTCTTATGTTATAATTCATATTAATTAAGTTTATGATTTGAAAGTGTTTATTTCAGAGGGACTGGTAATGATAAAGTCAACGGAATAAAATGCGTTTTGATGTATTGTACGATATGCCGAAGAAAATTGTTGTAAGTATGAGAATGCGGTTGGGTATATTGTTGATATCTTTGTAATACATATATATTCAGACAGGAATGTGAGTTCCGGTGTGGAAAAACAACAGATACGAAGAATGAGTATTTATTTGTATTGGTAGTGCTCTGAATTTTCGAAATAATTACATGTATTGTTCAGGCATTATTTGTGGATTGGCTTCTAATTGAATAACACTTTGTCTGCAGAAAGGTATTACACACTCTATGGTTTACAAATAATATTAAAAATCAATGAAATAAATTCATATATATTTTACCTAAATAATATCAAAAATATTCAATACAAACATGCCGCCGTTGAATTCAAACCAACATCGGAATCTCAATCAATAAAAGCTTCGTCTGATACTTCTACACTAAGAATGCAAGTGAAAATAGAGGACCACATGTAGCAAATTTATTTTACGATGTAGTTCTATGAGTGCTGAAAAGCGTTCACCATTCATTTGATTGAATAAACGGGTCATCATTTGTTTCACCTTCGGATAAGATGGGTTTCTCCAAAGTTGTTTATATCTGGATAGCCTCTATGGCCTAGATTTTGGGGAAAATACTATACTAATATGCTTAATCAAACAAACCTGATACATTAAAAACCAACTATGAAAATAATATCTTTTTATCTATTTTAATGAAACTTTAATTGGTAAATAAAATGGGTCCATGTTGTTTGTTCCTACGGATTATATTTTCATATATTTCAAACATATTCGGATAAAAAAAATTATACTATTGGTTGCTATCCGATAGGTCTGGCTCTTGTGGATTCATTTAATCGGGTGCACTTAGATTGTCTTTAAAAGTGCCCTCACACCAGGACACGTTCCACAATGCAAATTATATGAGCCGTCCCGTTCTACGACTTTAAACAAATGCTAACTCTGAAATAATAAGAACATTCGATCGATGTGTAGAACAGTTTAAAGCGGATTTCAAAACGAGCATGATCCAGTGATTGTGAAGTCAACGTAGAATTAGAATACGAATCCTCACAATTGAAGCGTACTTAATTTAAAAGGATGCACACAACTCGTAGAACTTTTCATAAAAATGTATTCTGTTGATTAACAATACATTCTAGCCAGACAAACGATATGGACGGGACCCCCATACAAGAGGCTCCGTAACTGTAAGAATTAATTCCAATATTATAAACAGTCTGAATCCGGGCTTAACTTTCGAAAGACGGGACTCGGATCTCAAAACGAATAAAACACAGTGGTTGTACAGTCAACGTAGTTCATTTGGAATGCGATAGCCTCACAATTGTAGCGTACTTCATTTGAAAGGCGCTCACTACTCGTAGCACTGTTCATATAAAGGTATTCTGTTGATTAACAATACGTATTTAAACATTAAAGATACTTCTGCGAGAATGAATTAAAAAATCGATTTCGAAACGAATGGGATAACCATGTATCCACCTTCATTAGCTCACATTCATTTTTATCTTGATTTTTTGCCTTGGTAAATATATTAAGGTGATCTTAAGAGTTTAAGATAAGATTTTACGTATAGAACATTTTAATGATTCGGACTTTGCCTTGCTGTAAGGACAAATCCGTCCAGAACAAAAGTTTAAAACAGATTTCAAGACGATTTCGAGTTTAAGCCACATGCAACCATTCAGCGAAAAAGTGAGGTAATCGAACTCTCTACATAGGAGATTGTTTCGAAGTTCCGGATTTTTTTTTTAAACTTATATAGAAAACGAGTCATTTTCGAAAATAAAGAAAAAAGTTTATCTCACAGGTTTCTGTACACTAAAGTGATATGCATGTATTTAATTTTTGTAAACAGTGTGCAATGTTGTATTAGACTCGCCTTGATGCTTATTAAAACGTTCTGCTCTGTAAGCTGTGACATAACCAAATATTGTTTTGTTCATCAGTTCCAAAGACTGTTTTGTACTTACAAGTTTTCTGCTATATTTTTTTCTCGCACATTAATAAAAGCCTTTTAATTGTCAAATTAGACACAAAATATCAATTCACAACAATAATCTTCAGCTTCTTTCTTGGCATGCAAGATATGCTGGGGATACTATCTTCAGCTCGTGTAACGTATACCCTGTTACAATAGAAACATTATGCGTATAGGCAATGTCAAGTGCACATAGTGCATTTTAGAACTTGTTGATTGATACATCTAATTAAACTATGCTTAGATAAATCGTGTCTAGTATTGCAAAATTACTGTAGATTTGAGAACAACACTTTGCTAACATTTTGATGATTATAAATATTGGTTGAGTTTAGTTCTTTTCTTCAAAATCGCACGGTTTACATATTTTAATATTGTTAAGAAACTGAATCGGTGACCCATTGTTATTTTATTTATCAAATAAGCGATTTTTGTATGCTTTACATTTTCAAAAATTGACGATTATGTAATTTACGTTTTGGTATTTTGTTTAAATTGTTTGTATTTCGTGTTCACAAGTTCAATGCTGTAAAATGCATTTTTGATTCAAGATGTAACACACTGTGAAGTCAATATGTCATATTATTGATAACAAGTTGATAGTTTGTTTGGTGTCGAGTCGTTTTATAAAAATAACAGTTTCACCTATGTGTAAAATCTGTCTACATCTTAAAAAAAATACAGTTTTATAACTCCTGTTTTCTGACTGAAAATGAAAAAAAATACTAGAAATAGATCAAGCTGACGTAGCAAACATCTTTTAATCAAACATGGCGGCGTTTGCTGTATCGATGTTTTGTCAGAAGAAACAAAGTTACCGTTAAGAATAAGCTCAAAACTGCGATGCTTTGGATTTGATGCCAGTATATAACCGCCAAACCAGGCCGGACATTCGAAGGGCAGACAAAGACATCTGTACAAATTACAATGCAAATACACATACTCCAAATGTATTGAACAAATATTTAAGTAACAGAGATTGCTAAAGGTTTTTCTTTCAGAATATCGTCTACGCGTCTTTTATATTTGCACACTTTTCAAGCGAAATCGATATTCATTTTCCATGAGAATAATTTACCAAATCAATGTTGAACGTAACAATTGATAACACTATTTGCACGGGCATTACTCAACATCACGTTGTTGGTTTTCTGTGCACATTTGACATCAGATTTAATTTAAGATAAGGCAGCTATTACGACTGAGCTATGTGGTTATTAGTTAATAAATGAGTTGCTAAAATTGACATGTTTTTTTTCAGGTATAGCTATTCTAAAAACATAATTTTAAACTTAATGTGTGATATCGGATTGAATATACTGACGAAATAATATAACAGAGGTATGGATGCGACTGCTTTTTTACTTTACAAATTATTACAATTTAATATTTAACCTAGTAATTGTATACATTATTGTTTTTTTTTTCAGAATATTTTAGTGTGTTTTTTTTTCATTATAAAGTTGTTTTAAACTATGTTAATATTTTTATTTATTGTATTATTATCGATATTTACTCCTAAATCAGTGGTTCACACATCCAAATCATTTTCATAATGTATGTTTTAAATGAAAATTATGTATGAACTATAACATGTGCATATTTGTGTTATTTTTTAATGTAAATTAGCCGTAGATGACATCATATATGTAACAAAAACAACATTGAACAGCTCTACAAATTATATATATGGTTTTTATCTTATTGAAGTTTTGCAAATGAATATGTGTGTTTTCAAATTTAATTATTGATGATAATAGATTATGTAGTAAAACAACTGTTTAAAAATACATTCTGTATTTATGTAACTTACAAATAACTATCGATTAGATATGTTTGAAAAGTTTTAACAGTAATATACGTGTGTATAAAACTTGGATTACATTTTATAGATAACATTCTGAAGCGTTAATCCTTATATGTTAAATTGTAGCGACTAAATCTATATAGGCTGTTTGTTAACGAAAATATTCAGCGCAAGGGCTTACGCTTATCAAAAGATGTATAACGCAAATACAGCCCTTATGAAACGCACTTTGTTGATACAATCGATTCATTTCAAATGTATATAGCATGAACGTCTTACTTACGTATAGTAAAATTAACACATAGGTTTGATTAAGTTGTACAAATACCAGCCCAAACAAATACCTTGTGTTGTGATGGGTCGTGAGATCTGTTCTCTAGTACCCCCTACATCTAATTCAAAAAGGAAAAGAAATTACAGTTGAACAGCTTATATTATCTATGTTTAACCATACATCGCGAGAGTTTGAAAGGGTTTTCCGACTACCGTGGTATGCCTAAAATATTGTCAAAAACGACAACAGTATTTTTTTTTATAAAACGATGAAGTTGAGTCATATTTTTTATTTTTCAAATTTCAACTTTTTTAATAATCTTGAATGCATCAGTCGAAACAAAACAATGTCAATTGTGCAATGTAATGTTTCTTGATCAAAACAAATGACATCATTGTCATACTTGGCAAATATCTTAGATAACTCACCGAACACACTTAATATTTCAGCCTCATTTGAGTTATGAACATAGCGAAACTGAAAACCCCTGTGCCACAAAATGAATAAGAACATCGTGGTCATAAGTGTACTTTGGTCATGCGGTATGCTTGTCTATGCCGTAACAACATCCACCTTAGCCTTACCCACAAGTCCGGCGACAACTCTAAATACATCGCAACCTTTTTCTTCTATATCCTCCACAAGATTGACACCATCAGGAACTACAGATTCGGTCACGGATCCACAAACAACACCAACTTATTCAGTTATGTATTCTGCGGCAGCAACCGCGCAATCGCCAAACATGTACGAAACAACTTATCCAATCCCAACAACAGAGGTTGTTTACATAGATCAAACAACTACCTTTGAAGAAAGCACAACAACCCAAATGCCGACAATAAGTAAGACGCCAACAACATCAGGCAGCTCCACCTTTGAAACAGTGACTTCGTCATCACCAACGATTGATACGTCTAATGTGTCTTCTATGATGCCAACGACAACCGTGTCCGATACAGGTGGGACAACGACGACCACTTTGACGTTGTCAACAATACCAGATAGTAAAACGACGACAACTTCAGTAATATATGTACCAACACCAATTTCATCAATTCAAAAAACAACTAGCGGACCAGTTCCGAACGTTACGTCAACTCATGAAACACCGACTATCACAGAAGCAATGACAAGTAAAATAACGACAAATGAAACAGCAACAACGACAGAAGCAGTGGTAAGTACACTAACGTCAAACGAATCAACAAAACCAGAGCCAGCTACAAACGTAACAATGCCATATAACAACATAACGACTGAATCTATAACACACATGAAAACGACTGATGAGTCAACATCAAGCACATGTTCAGTGAGCAATAGTACGACAGCATACGAAAACGAAACGACAGAATGGGTTACAAATGCTACAACAGCAAGTAAAAACGAAACAACAGAATTAGTATCGAATCAAGCATCACCAACCACGTATAGACCTCCAACAACAACCGAATCAACAACTTTAAGCTGGAGAACGTTTGAGATAACAAACACACCTCAGCGTACAACAGCTGAAAAAACAACAACGATCTCTCCAATTCCAGGTACCTTGCAACGTATGAGTATCAAACCTTTTCATAAATCATGAACATCTTACAAACATTTAATGACACTTAACAGATCATTTTCATCACTTTGGTTATGAATAAGCGATAAACTGTATCGTTTCAGAATGCCATAATCTTAAACCACCTATCAATGGGAACATCACGTATTCCGAAAATAACAAGACGGTCACGTATGCTTGTGATTCTGAATTTTATTTGAATGATAACACAACCCATTCGTGTACCAGCGGAGTCTTGAGCGGAGCAGAACCACAATGCCTCAGAAGTAAATAGTATAACGATATGTATTACATCATATCATACGTAATGGAAAAACCTGAATATCTCTTAGTTACATTCACGTAAATAAATGGTGATACCTATGAAAACATATTTGCCCGAACCATTGTATATTTTAATAATTGATACAGAGACTTTTATTTAATGTCTTCTGTACGATTTCAGGTAAAACAGTCAGTATATAAATGTAAAATAGATGTTTATTAAATTTACAAAATCATGACCAGAACTTTTTATCGCTCAAAATGTGCTGTATTTAGCAAGTAATTACACTTTTGTACATTTCAGAATGCAAGAAGCTACAAAAGCCTGTCAACGGAAGCATAAGTATTTCAGATAGCAGAGTTAACTTTACCTGTCAGCAGGTATACATAATAATAGGAAGTTCATTCCTCATGTGTCGAAACGGACAATGGAATGGCAAGGAACCTGCTTGCACAAAAATAGGTAAGCGCATTGCTCTTTCCTGAAAAAAGAAAATACTCATTTTTCGGGGATGTACCATATATTTTAAATTGCGTAATAGGGTGATATTTATTGATAATCTGCATTTCATAAAACATTATATTATGCCATACTATTTAACTCGTCAAGGAAAGCATTTTAAAATAATATCGCTTTTAGCTGTTCATACAAACTGCTGTCATATCGCATCTGTATGAAATGGCTCTTGAAATTAATCGATATCATTAACAGCTTTCTAACGTTTTGTCTGAACACATACAAGGGTCGACCTGTGTTTCGATAACAGCATATTAAACAAAATGCACAACCATCATTCAGTCAACAATTACTTAAACACGGACTTCGAATAGATGCAAAACCTCATATATTTAATAAATGGTAGTTTCGAGGTCAACAATGTCGATTAGAACAGACAGATGCAATGTTACATCCCCTTGTTTGCACAAGTATTGTATTTTAACATTTAAAATGTTTACTCGTGTTATTTTGAGATGTACGCTCACGCGCGAAAACAAAGCAACAGGTGCATTGTAAAACGTATTCGCGAAATGCCTATATACTTCGAAGGCTCCGTTTTTGGTCCGGATTTATGTACCGTGACGATAACGCTTTATCGCCACCTATCGGGAAAATGCCAGTTTTTAGAATAGCTTTAAATAAATCGCATGTTATTGGGGAAATAATCGTACATGCATTTTGTAAAATCGGCACTTATTCCGTCAGTGCCTTACGAGTTGCCAGATTTAAGCCTTCGTATGATACTGTGCACTTCAAATAATACGATTTCAGAATGTAATATGATTTTATGATCACCATGTTGATCACCATGTTGATTGGTGTTTGACAGTTTTAAAGAACTACCCAAAAATGGTGATGGCAAATAAGGTTTATTAAATAAATCTTTAAAATATTTTACCCACATATAAGTAGAGATACGTGCAGAACTACCCGACATACCAATTGTCTTACTTTTATGACTCAAATGCGGATAAGTTATTTCGAGAGTTAATTTATGTGTTGCACATACGGATTTGTTATTGCTTATGCTTTAAATAACAAGTACGTTTAAATTTGTTTCAACCTAATATACATATAATTAAATCAGTTGATATAAAAAAAAAAATATATATATATATATAGTCGATATACCCTTCTATTTTGGAAGCATGCCATTTAGACTTCCATTCTAGTAGATAAACAATATTTTATTTAGTGCCTCGTGAACATTCGATTGTAGCGATGGAGTAATATATTCTATAGAACATCGACAAAATGGATCAGAAATTTAACCAGGATAGGTTCAACATAACCTTCGTGATAGATGATCCGATTTACGTGTATCAAAAAGTTGGACGAAACGATATGATAATCAACAACGTTGAAACGATTGCCCGTTGAGTACAACAGATTCCCTCACTTTCAACAAAGAATTGTCTATTAAAAAATGTATGCTATATGTACAGCAGAAGCCAACACATTTCAACTAAAGGGATTGTTTAACCATGTTGCTCGGTCAATGTCACAATGTTAAATTTCACACATGTCTAGATCTGTGACTTCAAAATTACGCACCTTTCTCTCATTTTTCCTATTATTCAGTTGATTGACCGAAAATGTCTAAGATCCTCAGATTGTTCCCTACGCGGAGTATATTCCCGCTTATCGAGCTTTGCAGTGATAACAGCGAGTTCCTGTATCATAATCATGTTTTCAGCCTTAAAAATCATTTTCATCCTTTAACACGCTAACAGAGGTTAACCATCTTAATATTTATGGAATCAAAATCACGTACCATTTCCGATTTTATTTTATTTAGGAAGTCTATTATTTCTCCTTCATAACCTCCAATCTGACTCAACGATTCAGTTATGCTACAAGCACTGGAAGGGGTGCCCCTATGCATACTTGTTGCTTCACCAAAATATAATTGTCTTATTTTATCTGCAAGTTGCGGTCCAGTGTGGACCCGTACCAAGTATTGTTATCATAGCGAACATCCCTGCAAGCCTCAAAACACCACTAACATACTTTGCATTTGGCAGAAGCTTATCCAATTTAACTCTCACGTTAACCGGCATCTTGATCCAATTCTAGCACTTATCAGTGAAATGTCGATAACAGCCATTTGACGTAAGAATACCTCAACACGCAGAGCAAAATAAATGTGCCGTCATTGCAAAAAGAGAGACAACTTATCAAACAATTATTTTATTTTATTATGTAACTGGTGTTTTGGATTTTGTTTAGATTGTGGCAATCTCACTGATCTACTAAACGGCAATACTAATTTATCAAATGGAACTGTAATTGGATCCGTGGTGAGCTATACCTGTGACGAAGGCTATTCTCTGATTGGAGCTAAAACTAGGAATTGCTTGGCAAATGGAAGATGGTACGGCCAGACACCAATCTGTGTCAAAGGTGAAGTGACAACACAGTTATATTAGCTTCCATTGTACATAGTTTATGGCTGATTTATAAACATCATTAAATATTTCTTTCTTTAACAATTGTGTAGGCGTCAGTATACAGCATGTTATTTAAATAGCATAGGATTTGGAAAGGTATTTAACATATTGCACCCGAGTGTGGTGATGTAACTAAGGAATACTGTAAGGGCCATCGTGGTTACACATTAAAATCCAGATGGCGACCATTGGTTTAAATGTGTAACCACGATGGCCCTAACGGTATTCCGCATGTAACCCAGACAGAATTACTTTTCAAGGGTTCTATTCTCATTATACCCCCGAAATAGCGATAAAATCGCAAAACAATGGCGACAGTTCTTCAAAATACGATATTTTTCTCTTTGTACCTTTTACTAAATGGACAAAAGCAGCTTCATTGAGAAGCCAATTTATGTCAATCAATTCATGGAGCAGATTTTACAAGTGCAAATATACCCAAATAGCTGTGTTTGCTATCATATCATTACTTAGCCCATTGTTGCAGACGGGAGCAGGTTTGACAATGAAAGATGTTCTCTGACGTCACAGCATCAGTATTCCTCAAAATTGGACTCTTTTTTCATAATATTGATTTTTAATCTTATTACTAGCTATTATTTTGGAATGATGTGTATGCACCAGGTATAGATTTTAAAATAACCAAACAAAATAGCATAAAAGAGCATTTCGGGATATTTTGTGTACTTTCATTCCAAAATGAGGATGACATTTGGATCATAAACAACGATTCAAATCTTATTAAACTGTCTGTATGTCCTTAGTCTTGGTTCATTTTATCATGATTAAGATACAAATAGTTGTAATACCAACACATTCGCATCTTAAGGATGATTTACAAATCTGCAAGTAATGTGTTATTTTTATATTGTCATACATTTTTGCGACTGAACAAAAACAATAAATATATTGACAACAATTAACATTATTTTTTATGTTGACATGGATGGCTACTGAATAAAATAGTTCCTACAGTAATAACCCTTGTAAATTGTTGTGCTAAGTTGTATTCGAATGAATGCAGTTTATGCAATTCAATTGAATGTACAATTACGTTTAAGTATAGTTTGAATTGGGGCTAATATCATTGACAAAATAATAGCGACAATTTGTTTGAGCCAGCTTGAACCCTGGATAGTGATGTCTACTTAAGAACAATGACGACGTGAAGATTTTTCTTCGATGGAGCAATATTTTCAAAGTTTCGAAAAATGTCTATATAGTTATTTTATTTTGCCAAAAACAGGTTGTACTTTAAATAACAAACTATTCCAGACGAAGGCGCAGATAATATACGAAAAACAAGCACTGCTATCTACGTTTCAATATAGCACAATCGTGATAGATTTCGTTCCAGCGTCATGGTATATTACAATAACACATGTATTGGTATATGGAAATTAATATGAGGAAACACTTGTGAAGTATTATCACATATTATGTAATAGATAACAAACGTTACTTTAACTCGTTATTGCTTGTTTAGTGATTAATCATGTCGCCACTTTATAAATCCTGCCTGTATATATATGATGATGCTAGGTCGATTATTTATCACAGTAATTTACAAGGTATGTGATGCATTGATTGTTTTAGATGCAAAATGCGTTTGCAAAAAGGACACTGACATTTGGGACAATACCTGGTATGAAACATCTTGCAATACTACCAATAGTGTGCAGTGCCCTCAAGGAAGTACTGGTAACATCAAAACGCAATGAGTGCCGATATTATTTTGTTTATGCCGATAGTTAGAAATACATGTTGTTTGAACTAAACGTTCCAATTATAATTACTTTGATCATGTATTTATCAGTATGAGCTAAATAATTTGTATTATTATTTGTTAAATATTATCTCAAGGTTAAATGCGTATTCATATGTCTTTTTAAGAATTTCCTTGGAATATTGTGAAATGAAATACCAATGAAAACTCATTAACATCAAGGTATTTGTGTAACATGATAGAATGCAAAAAGGAAAACGTACATCATTATAATAAAATGTCTACTATATATCTGAGCTAGTTGTTGTTTTTATAAACAAATTACCGGAATTACGATACATCACTTGTGACTTTTCTTTCGTCAATAAGTGCATGTTTAATTTCAGGTAATTACACAAGAACTTGCAACCAAACAGGTGACTGGGTTAACCTTAAAAACATGTGTGTGCGCCAAGAAATAAATAATGTAGAGAAAAAAGTATGTAGACAACTATCAGCAGAGCTTCTTCTATGTGTAATTTAATGTATCTTCAGACGAACTTGTTTAAAAAAAACATATTAATAATTACAGAAAAGATTAACGTAATTAGACTCATTAATTACTGATAAATGGATGTAATATATACCCCGGAATGTGATGGATTTATATTTAAAAAAACACCCTTAGAAGGTTTTTAAAAAGCTGGTAATTTTTTTATTTTTTTTTCAAAATCACATATAATTCTAAACACAAGTATCATTGCTACATAAAAAAGTCCGAACTGTTTATTCCTCGGATAATTTGATTTCGACTTTTGGAGTTCCGGATTACTAATATCGAAAAAACGGAAAAAAATAATGTTGATCATAATGTCATTTAGCTTGACGAACTGATTTCGCGAAACAAAACAAATCTCACAACAGACGAAATTGGTGATATTTTAAATGAGATGAAGGAGGCAACTGAAGTTGTAAAGGACAACATCGTGGTCTATCAGAAATTATCTGGGGGAGAAATAAGCAAGTTGGCAGATTCTTTAAATACAGTCGCCGACTTTATGAATTCTTCGCANACAGGTTGTACTTCTAATAACAAACTATTCCAGACGAAAAAAAACAAGCACTGCTCTCTACGTTTCAATATAGCACAATCGTGATAGATTTCCTTCCAGCGTCATGGTATATTAAAATAACACATGTATTGGTATATGGAAATTTAATATGAGGAAACACTTGTGAAGTATTATCACATATTATGTAATAGATAACAAACGTTACTTTAACTCGTTATTGCTTGTTTAGTGATTAATCTTGTCGCCACTTTATAAATCCTGCCTGTATATATATGATGATGCTAGGTCGATTATTTATCACAGTAATTTACAAGGTATGTGATGCATTGAATGTTTTAGATGCAAAGTGCGTTTGCAAAAAGGACACTGACATTTGGGACAATACCTGGTATGAAACATCTTGCGATACTACCAATAGTGTGCAGTGCCCTCAAGGAAGTACTGGTAACATCAAAAAGCAATGAGTGCCGATATTATTTTGTTTATGCCGATAGTTAGAAATACATATTGTTTGAACTAAACGTTACAATTATAATTCCTTTGATCATGTATTTATCAGTATGAGCTAAATAATTTGTATTATTATTTGTTTAATATTATCTCAAAGTTAAATGCGTATGCATATGTCTTTTTAAGAATTTCCTTTGAATATTGTTAAATGAAATACCTATGAAAACTCATTAACATCAAGGTATCTGTGCAACATGATAGAATGCGAAAAGGAAAACGTACATCATTATAATAAAATGTCTACTATATATCTGAGTTAATTGTTGTTTTTATAAACAAATTACCGGCATTACGGTACATCACGTGTGACTTTTCTTTCGTCAATAAGTGCATGTTTGATTTCAGGTAATTACACAAGAACTTGCAACCAAACAGGTGACTGGGTTAACCTTAAAAACATGTGTGTGCGCCAAGAAATAAATAATGTAGAGAAAAAAGTATGTAGACAACTATCAGCAGAGCTTCTTCTATGTGTAATTTAATGTATCTTCAGACGAACTTGTTTAAAAAAAACATATTAATAATTACAGAAAAGATTAACGTAATTAGACTCATTAATTACTGATAAATGGATGTAATATATACCCCGGAATGTGATGGATTTATATTTAAAAAAACACCCTTAGAAGGTTTTTAAAAAGCTGGTAATTTTTTTATTTTTTTTTCAAAATCACATATAATTCTAAACACAAGTATCATTGCTACATAAAAAAGTCCGAACTGTTTATTCCTCGGATAATTTGATTTCGACTTTTGGAGTTCCGGATTACTAATATCGAAAAAACGGAAAAAAATAATGTTGATCATAATGTCATTTAGCTTGACGAACTGATTTCGCGAAACAAAACAAATCTCACAACAGACGAAATTGGTGATATTTTAAATGAGATGAAGGAGGCAACTGAAGTTGTAAAGGACAACATCGTGGTCTATCAGAAATTATCTGGGGGAGAAATAAGCAAGTTGGCAGATTCTTTAAATACAGTCGCCGACTTTATGAATTCTTCGCAATCTGTCAACATAACTTCGGAAATCACTACGGTAAATTCACAAAGTAATTTTGTTAGATTTGCTTCGTTTATACTAGTGAATGGGAACTCTTTATTAAGAAAAACGTATTCGTCGGTTATTACAACAGTAGATTGCACGTAACGACGACTTCGAGAACTAGACAATCATAGTTAAGCTCCAACTTTTTTAGATAACAAACTATCTGTATACGACATGTTTTACTAAAAACGATTTGATGGCTTGTTCACTTGTTCAATTCAATTGTTGTGTCCATTTTTGCAGAATTTTCTACAATCTACAAGTAACTTGCTTGATTCAGCTAACAAAGACATATGGAAATCGCTTAATAGAACCGTAAGTGTTGTTTTGATTTCGTTCGATAACATGTATATACTGTCCATTTTTTTAATCATTCTAAACATAAACTAACACATTCTTGCGATACAAAAATGCCAAAAAGCAGTCCCAATTTTAACGTCATAAGTTCAGTGTTTATGAATTAATTTGATATCACTTATACCCTTTTGGTGTTATTTTTACGCTCAAGACCCTCAACTATGTGTGTGTTTACAAAAATACAACAATAAGAACTCAATTGTGTATTTTGAGCATGTAAAATTGAAAATAGTATGATTAAATGCGTTTAAGTATTTGTTTTATTGTAGCACTCCAAACAATCGAAAACAACTAAACGTTCATATATGTTGATACTTATAATTGATTTCACATTTAACATAGTTTAATTATATTCATATTTTATATAACATTTCTGAATACTAAGTTTTATCCATTTTGCCAATTAAGTAAAGGAGATACAAGTTGTTTTATAAATGTAAATTAGTGTGATCATTGTAGGATTCAGACGAAGGAAGTAAAATTCTGAAAGCTGTTGACACACTTACTGCCGTTCTTAGAAAAAGCATTGAAAACGAAAATGATAAAACTTCAAGTAAGACATATTCTTCTCCAAATATTGCAAATGAAATAGTTCCAATGAAATCCACCATCGATTTTCCCGGAAAAGAATTAGCATCACATTCCGATTGGAAAGAGATAAAAAGTGGGATACACATGTACAAGCAGATACTGTTCCAGGTATATACTCATTTGCCAAGAATGATAAACCTAAATGTACTTGACATATCAGTTTATAGACATACAATCAGTTTATTTGGGTAATCATTTTTATAAAGTATTACTTGTATTGATTAACATAAGTGTTTTGTGAACAATGCATGCAGCTTTGAGTACATAAAACAAACTATTCTATTGATATTGCTTTTAATAATTTTAATTAGTAAGACAATATATATTTTAGGAAGTCTCGAATATGCGACTGGTGTTATTTACAAAAATATGTCTGATGTGTTACCTTCGCAGATTTCTAAGTAAGAGTTTACAGTTTTAAGTGTGTAATTTAACAATTGTATCGTTACTAATAAACCATCGCGCTTAAACTGTTACAAATGAAAGGTTGCTGAACTGTTATTGCTTTTTGTAGTTGATGATGATGATGCTGTTAGTGTTGTTTCTTTTGATAATGTTTGGTTTATAATGCCGTATAGTGGGTTTAGTTTATATTACATACCATATAATATAAGTTATATGTTTGCATCTCGATACAACTTAGTTTGCATTTTTAGCATGTCTGGCAGTGTAATGATTTTGTCTTTTTTAAGCGGGACCTATACAGAAATAAATGGACCAATGATTGCATTTTCATTTCGGACAAGCACTTCACATTGGAAGACAAATGTCACTATTACATTTGAACATTTTTCTGTATCGTTCTTTTTTTTCTTTTGCATTTTATTGTTCGTTTGTCTTGTTTATAATTCAACGGCATATACCGTCTATCGTACACACATTAAGTATACATGTAACAGACCGTATTACGACCGTATCGCCTAAAATAAGACAAAACCTTACTTTGATTTCAGTCAGCATTTACAAACCCACGATGTAGCTTCTGGAAGAAAGAAAAGTCAGTTTGTATCATATACATATACATCAAATGCATGTATAATTGTTTACTATTAATACAATAAGTCAGTAAATTATATATTTAGGCATACTATGGTTAACTCATTGGTTTTAGCAACATATACCATTTCATGTTTTTTGGTGTATGTTAAATCTTCACAAACAGTTTTTCAAATATGGCAAGATCACAGCATCATACAACAATGATTAAAAACATATGTTTATATTTTATTGTGCATTTATTCTTATGTTATTATTTAATAGTTTTATTTTATCTCATTTTATTAAATGATAAGAATAATTTGTTATCACCGATTTATGGGTGTCATAACACTTATTCGTTTCACATTGTTATATGTAGCGAAACAGGATCCTGGTCAACTAAAGGTTGCCATCTCGTCAGTTCAAATGATACTTTCACCGTCTGCAAATGCAGTCACCTCACCAACTTTGCTGTCCTGATGAGTCCTTTTGTTGAGGTAATAATAACAGTATTGCAATTTGCATAAAATAAATTTTATAAAAATTAAAACATGTCATATTTGTCAAAACATTGAAGCTTATTGCTATGTTAGCATGGTCTCTCAATAGTCGCCTTAATCTCCTATGTTTGGCCTTCGTTTCTATCGCACAGTTAATATTGTTCAAGGATCGACATATCAGGAAGCAGGGAGATGGCACAAGCCTGAAAAGATACCTTTTCAAAAAAGAAAATGCAAAAACTGTAACGTCCTTGAGGACGAATTTCATTTTTTACTTGAATGCCCAATATTTATCAATTTACATAAGATATACATAAATAAATACTATTGGAAGAACACAAACATGATCAAGTGTATTGACCTCTTACAGACTGACAATGCGAAAAGTGTACGAAATCTATCCATTTTTGTTTTTAAAGCTATTAAATTGAGAGCTGACTTATATAATCAATAGTTTCTCTCCCGGTAATTTCATATATTTATCTACTTTATATAAAAATACAATATACGATAAAGTGTTTACAAATTCGTTGTATTACGATTTTGATCTACGGTCTGTTAAACACTGTGTACGTAATTGACCATTTGTGAATATATTGTGTCGTTATATGTGTTTATTCATGGGCTTAAAGCTTAATGTATGTTGAATAAACTCTAAACTCTATTAAACTTTTAGGTCGACAACACACTTCTTTTACGTATAGTGTCTATAATTGGAATCAGTGTATCCATATTTGGTCTACTTGTGACAGTGATACTCCATATCTGTCTTTGGAGGTAAATATTTAAATCACTTACACTATATTTCGTGTTGCAAACGAATTTTCATTAAATAAACGACAATTAATAGATTAGAAAATTAAATGTTCATATTGACCACTCGTATCGTATACATTATTGCCTAGATTTTGCATAACTATGTCTTTAAAAAAAAATTCCCTACTATATCAATATCATATTTCGATTCCGCATAATATGACAAACAGAATACTTGTTCTATATTGACTTTTTATAAATATGTAATGGTATAGTCTGTTACCGGGTATTGATGCTTAAAACTAATTTAACTACAAGCCGTTATTTGTATAAGGATAGTTACGCAACTTAAATAATTTAATTATAAGTTTGTTCTGTATAAATTAGTATAACGCTATTATGTGATAAACTAGAAATTCTTGATCTAGTATGATTTTTTGTAAAATTGGGTCCAGTTTATATTAACGGTGTCCGCAAAGACATTATGGTCATTTAATAACGACACATGTATGCATGTTTCCGTTATCTTTTGTTTCAAAGACATGTTAAGAACAACCGATCTTCTTTACTGATGAACCTACATGTATGTGTGGCCTTGCTGTTTGCTTATGTTGTTTTCCTGGCAGGGGTTGACAGAACCGAGAGTGCGGTAAGAGCATCGATAATGTTCAGCAAATGTTGTTTCGTTGTTGCTATTGCTGTTGTTATGGTTTTATGACACATATTCGTAAGATTTGTCATCTTCTTTACGCAAGTCCTCTCTGTAAACAAGTTTCGAATCGTTTACTTGATTGGTTATTATGTATTGCTATTAACTAAATTGCATTGTGCTGTTTTAATTCAGGAAGACGCAAATTAAATCATTTCAAAAATTGTTTTTNGTGTGTGTGTGTGTGTGTAGAAAACAAGCACATTGCAAATTGAACATATTAAAATGACTAGTTTAAAACAGTTTAATTAACGTGGCGTTTATACCAATAACGTTAAATTTTAATTCATTGCGGCTTTTTTTTAAAGATATTTTTTTCATTTTGGTAATTTTACATGTGACTAATTGCATTAATTATATATCTTCCATATTTCCCAAGGTATTCTGTTCTGCTGTTGCTGCTTTACTTCACTACTTATACTTAGTGGTGTTTTGCCTCATGTTTGGGGAGGGAATCGAGATAGTTATCATCGCCATTTATGTCTTTGCCACAAGGTCAAGAGCTAGACCAATGCTTATTCTTTCATGGGGTAAGTTGAATGACCTTCGCTAACGTATATGACTCAACAACTTTGACATTTTCTGCAATTCTGCTAATAGGTTTTAATCTGTATGAACATTTTGTATGACCATCTGCATCTAATTTTTCGAATAAGGGATGTGTATGCCGATATTCTCCTACTGATGAATCTGCGTTGTATGAATAATTTGTTTTTGTCTCACAAAAAACTAAATCAAACACTTAATGACTCCAAATGAAAACTGATTTAATAGAAAAGTTATCTTAATGATTTGTCTTAGCCTCCAAATGAATACAATTAATGGAAAATTACTATATTTGTTAATTCAGATCTCAATTAAATGCATTACCGGCACTTGATTCTACAATTTTGGAAATTACAGTCCTTCCCGCCGTTATTGTTGGAATAAGTTTGGGAGTCACGAAGACAAAGGGTTATGGAAACGAAAACTTGTAAGTGAAAATGAGTATTTTGTGGTAATTAGATCTTATCGAGTTATTTATACTCGTTGTGTATTGTTCAGAAAATATTTTTCAGAAATTTAGTGTTTTGCAAATCCGGGTTTTTATGAATAATATTCGGTCATTTCATTATGGCAGCCGTTAACAGAAAGCAATTGACTTTTTATTTCCATGAAATAAATGTGTACATTTTAGTTGTTGGTTGTCGTTAAAAGATGGCGTGATATGGGCGTTCGTTGGACCAGCTCTTCTTATAATTCTGGTATGTAGTAAAACATGATTTGAAATTTATTAAACTGAAGATGCTCCCTCACCATTGTAATGAACTTATGTTCACTTTCTTTTAAACACTGCCTATCACCGTGTTTGTTTCTTGTAATAGTGCGTAGATGTTCCTTTCCAAAACCCTATACTTCGACACCAGACCAATTTAAACATTCTAAACCAAATGATAAACAAATATAATAGACCATTAACGGCACTAATATTTATCAAATAATAATTAGTCTGAAATCACAAACCAAATGTAGGTATTTGTATAAAAAAATTATTTGAAATCAAATATTTCTCTCCAATTTTCTCGAATTTTCTCGGTGATATAGAATTGACGCGACGACTAAAAATCAAAAGTTCTCTTTAAGAAATATGCGTTAATGCAAGAAACCGTTTTACGCATAAAATGCACATTCTGTTAAAGAGCTAGTACGTCCAATGCATTTTTACTTCATTTGCCATTTTCAGCTGAACGTTGCAAGTTTGATCATTTTGTTGAAAAACCTGTTCGCGATGAAGGCCATGGAAAATGAGAAGTTAAAGGAAAAGATCCTGTAACTATATACATATATACCTTTGTTTCTTAATCTATATGTAATAGAATGGTATGAGTATATTTCGTGTCAATAAATTACGTATAAGAGAAATACGTGTAAGCTGTATATCATATACACAAATACATTTCAGCAATTCTTAACATCACATGGAATATGAGTATTTCTTTAAAATAATATTAACCTTCGTCTCGTTATCATGAAAAAAATCATTTTTATTCTCATGAATCCAATTTTTATTGTTATATATGCAATATGTACTATATTATACAACATAATATTATATATTGACCCCAGCGTTAATTATTTTGATGTTTAGTGATTTTTTTCATGTATGATAATGGATCTTATCATAATGGATAATAGTTACTAGTGATGGGCATATCGGTTGAAATTTGCTAGTCGATTAATCGACATAATCGGACAGACGAACCGATACGATTATCGGTTATAATCGGATAATCGGCTTATTCTGTTATGCTGTTTATTTTACAGTCTTCACTTTCGTATTAAGTGTTGGTGAATGCTTCAATTAATTGCATATTCATAGTTTTTACGTCACACTTAGTTATTATGTAATACAGTCTGAATATATGCATAAGAAATGGTGATATTTTGTCTACTATAAATGTTTACTTATGCCTGGTATGGAGACGTAATGTTTCATAACAACAATGGAAAGTAATAATTTTTGCAATAGTTAAATTANCGCCTGCTCTTTATCATGTTTTGGAGCTTTTCGATGCACAATGGGGACGCCATTTTCATTTTAGGATATTGTACCAAAGTTAAATTGACCGAAAGATTCGCAAGAAAAGGTTACAAAACACGAATATATTTTTGTCGATTAATCGAGTGGCGGAACTCAATTTCGGCGATCGCAATCGCAAAAATTTGCGCGACGATTAATCGAGTCCAGTCGATTATCGGCCCATCACTAATAGTTACACAATTTGTATCCACTCCTCATACTGTTTCTATTGAAGTACCAGTGTGCGGTCCCTGTGTGTGCTTGTACCATTGATGGTCGTGTCCTGGATACTTGGTATCTTCTACGTCAACGATGACCTCGCCGTCATGCAATACTTGTTTGCAGTCTTCAATGGCTTACAGGTAACTGTTTTATTGCGCAAAACAGATGGCTGGCGTATTCATGCACGAAGTTTCAAGTAAAAACTCGCAAAACGCAAATTGACCTCTACATTGCACGAAAGGTAACAACAATTTACAAAAGGTAACAGTGTTTGTGAAACACACACTATGTTTATCTCATATCGCAAAATGTGTTTTACTAAATGTATTAGTATGTAGTAACTTTATCCAAATATAAAAGTTCTAAGCTTCAGACAATAACATGTCACCAAAATGATGTCATTGATTGGATAGTGCTTTAATATTGCCATTCTTTCTTGGTTTTTGTTTTCGTTTACTTCCAGGACTGCAATTGTATTTATGAGACCTTGTATTTTATGTAATTCCAGGGCTCCTGTATTTTCCTGATTCACGCCATCCTCAACCCAAAGGTATGGTATAACTATTACAAACAAGTTATTTCTTCATGCGGTTTTAGCACAGCGGCCCCGCGTTGTCTGGACTAAAAAATCAATGTCGCCGCGACGATTGACAATTTCCCAAGCGCTTGCAAGCTCTGGTCCGACTGTTATCTGCATTCGGCTAACGACCAAATGTTTTCGACTATTTCAGCGCAGTTTAATAAATAAAGAGTAACTAGTGTTTTATAATTAAATATACAATAACATTTAATTGGAGTCAAAAGTCTCATTTGATTGATACCGCCTACTGAAAGGTTTTCACACTTTTTTCTCAACGGCGACTTTAAATTAACAGCACCAACATTTAATGATTTCACATCCAATAGATTCTGTGATATTTACGAAATACGCTATACAATCTAATAAACGACCAGAACCTGTCTGGGAAATCTGCAATTACTAATTTCTTTGTCATGGGTCTTTATGAATCACAATATTGTGTTTAAATTGCTCCACAGTAGTGTAGATTTTGATTTTAAACATGTACACAATATTTAATAATATATGCGACGGATAACATCATTTTGTGACAGAATAGTCACCGAACGTGTAATCCTTGTTGTTTATGCCAGCGGTCTTTTTTCATTTTATATGACATAAACTTTTACTAGACGTAGGCATAACTGACCGTCCCCTAAAACATTTCATGTATTTGAATGCAGAAATATAGCATTTAAAAAGTATACTACGAACAAACTAAAACTGACAACATCACTGTTACCATTTTTACTAATTACTTCTACACTTTTTGTAACTGGAATTTCTGTACGTTATATTTTCTTGTTTTAGCTACATTCCTGTTTTTTGTACACCAAGATTTGCAATAGATATACCCTAGTTGACTCTTTTAGATGAGGGCAGCGCTTAGCGTTCGATATCGTCGACTTAAGTGGAAATCTTTAAGTTATTAAGCATTTCATTACAAAAAATGATAACATGTGAATAATATATATATAAACTTTTGTAAAGACATAATAGAGTTACTTGACTTACATAAAACACCTTCGGGTTTTAGGTGTTTTCTTCTGGTATCTATATGTGTCTCATGTAAGATAAATATCGTATGCTGTCGATGAGTTATGCACCCAAAGTGATATTTTGAAATTATCAAATTTAATATTGTTGTTTTTACCGGACACACAGGACTCCAGACAGAAACTATCACAAGCCAGTAAGTTGAAAATCAATATCTAACTTTAAAATAAGTTAATAA
Organism: Dreissena rostriformis; assembly: GCA_007657795.1. NCBI lineage: Eukaryota > Metazoa > Mollusca > Bivalvia > Myida > Dreissenidae > Dreissena > Dreissena rostriformis. Next base: position 24,557 of record VMBQ01004723.1, read on the forward strand.
CAGCTAGTGAACTTGCATTAGTGTTATCATCGTACTATATTGCATATTATAAACACACCATGCAAATTTCTTTCTTTATCCAATCTGCCGTTTGTTCTAATTAGTTTTACGGTTTAAATGCTAGATGATAACACGTTTGTATTTTTGCAGCGACTAACACTACCTCTGATTGGAGAAACTTGGTAAGTTTGTTTGTTCGATTGTCTGGATTGTTCGCCGTTTTCAACAGTATTTCATTTGTTCACGCTCTTTTCCTGTGTTAACTGCTTCACCAGTTTTGAATCTTAAAAAGACTGTAAACCACGAATGACGAAAAAAGAAAAGTTAAAAAATACCGTATTTTTTTACAATTATTAGTTTATATTGATTAAAATATCACGACTAGTATACTACATTACTTGAAAAAAGTTCATATTTTCAGTATATTCGGAAATAAAATTTCGTGTTGTGAAATCGAAAGTACATCGCGAAAATAGTTGACATAACGATATACACACCATAAATTACGCAAGTAGATTGATCATGTTATATATAAAATATATACAATTCACTACGCTTGCACAATTTGCATTCCTGGGTTTACCGCGTGACGATGATGATCAATCTACTTGCTTTATTTATAGTAAACTGGTAGTTACCTCGTAGACATACCCAGTAAAAATAAATAAATAACAAAAACAAGTAAAAATAAAAAATAAACTTTTTTCAAGTAATGTTATATACCAGTCGTGATATTTTAATCAACTAATAACTATAAAAAAATACGGTATTTTAGAACTTTTCTTTTTTCGTCATTCGTGGTTTACAGTCCCTTTAAAGCAGTAACTTACCACTGTCCTACTTAAATCAGAATTAGGTTGGGTGGGAGGGTGGTGGTTACGTGGCGGAATGGCAGTGCATGAACAAAACCATCTTGAGTTGTGTGGCCGGGCCTTGAATCGAGCTCGCGATCCGCGGATCGGTGGTCAGTAAGAACTAGTAATAAACTGTTGCTAAACACTGCTTTTACAAGTGTTTTTTTTTAAATAATTCATGATGTTCATAGTTTTAATGAGGGGCATTCAAAGACGGTTCTTAAGCAACGACACAGTACCACAAAGTAAATATGTCCTTATTGATTTCATTTAGAATCATAGGTCATAGGTTTTTGTCAATGTGATGCAATACAATTTTAATATATATATATATATATATATATATATATATATATATATATATATATATATATATATATATATATATATATATATATATATATATATATATATATATATATATATATATATATATATATATATATATATATATATATATATATATATATATATATATATATATATATATATATATATATATATATATATNTGTCTGTCTGTCTGTCTGTCTGTCTGTCTGTCTGTCTGTCTGTCTGTCTGTCTGTCTGTCTGTCTGTCTGTCTGTCTGTCTGTCTGTCTGTCTGTCTGTCTGTCTGTCTGTCTGTCTGTCTGTCTGTCTGTCTGTCTGTCTGTCTGTCTGTCTGTCTGTCTGTCTGTCTGTCTGTCTGTCTGTCTGTCTGTCTGTCTGTCTGTCTGTCTGTCTGTCTGTCTGTCTGTCTGTCTGTCTGTCTGTCTGTCTGTCTGTCTGTCTGTCTGTCTGTCTGTCTGTCTGTCTGTCTGTCTGTCTGTCTGTCTGTCTGTCTGTCTGTCTGTCTGTCTGTCTGTCTGTCTGTCTGTCTGTCTGTCTGTCTGTCTGTCTGTCTGTCTGTCTGTCTGTCTGTCTGTCCGTCCGTCCGTCCGTCTGTCCATCCGTCCGACTGCCTTTGTCTGGCCTTAGAATAAGACATCGAAATTTAAAGGGTAATTTATTTTATGAATAATTAATACCTTTTTTAGTTGACCAAAAAATCTCTATCCACGAATAATTAAATGCATACACCAACTTATTCAAAATGATAAAGAAGGATGGCGATGCACAAATGCATATTTTATGTCGTGTGCAGATTTTTAACTCATTTTGGAACTAAACAAAACTTGACGAAAAAACAAAAACATGGTGATTTTAATCCATACACAAACGTTGGTGAGTAGAGCAAGAGCAAGAGCAGAGCAAGAGCAAGTATACGTTGATTTGTTTATGCCAGTTAGTTAACAGTGTTTAATCTATTGAGTTAAGGAGTTTAAGCGTCATCACGCTTGACGTATGGGCGCACATTTTGAAAGTTGTAATGGCAGCCATTTTATCTGTTGGTATTTTGCTTTGGTGAAACAAGAATATAAGTTTAAACAAAACCTTCTGTGTTCTTCGTGGGTGTAACATTTTGAATGCTGATTAAAACATGTTTTTACATCGTAAACATAAAACAGTTTGCATATAGCATAAAATGTCAAATATACATAAATTGAGTAAATTTGTTTCACAATGTTTTCTATATTAAGTATGGTACAAAGCATCTACAAAACTATGGTTGGTTAATAAAACATGTTTTAATCAGTGTATTTTGCATATAACACATTATGATAAAAATACATAAATTTAGTAAAATGTTTCACAATGTTTTCGATATTGATTATGATACATGGCATCTATGAAGACAATTGTTGGTGTGAATAAAATATGTTTAAATCAATGTCAATTTCAAACATGATTTAAAGCCCCTTTAACGCTCAAAATCAACGAATATTTTGTTTAATATTTCGTAAAATTAAGTTAACACATAAAGAATCAGTGTTCCTTATAGTAATAGCCAAAATGTCAACGCTAGATGTACTCTTGTAACATAGATGTTACACGGTAAAAACATGCTCTTTTTTATTTTGTGTGGTACAATATATTGAACTCATGTTCATGTACCAATCTAGTGTTCATGTGTCGTATGAATAGATAAAGAGATAACTTAGACAAAATAAAAACAACATGTCTCATTTTAGACTTTCTGAAAGCATAGACAATATGATGACAATTGTTCAATGAGAACCAGTTAATATAAAATAACATTTTTTGTAATCACCATTTCATTTATATCGTTGGCATATCAGATACCTTTTAAAATACGAATATGATTTTATGATGGAAATTCCCTTTACAAAACTTTTGTTTTTTAACACCATATAAACGTTATAAAATATACAATAAGCTAATTGACGAAAAGAAATATCTTTAAAAAATAAAAGATATTCGGCGTATATCCTGAGTTATGTGAAATAAAATTATGAAAACTATTTTTTTTAATAATTAAATTGAAAACAAAGGTTTAATTGTTGTTTGATTCATTCACTTAAAGTCACATTAAATGTGTATTATTAAATGCATGTATCTTCAAACCACACAATTGTGTTCGACGATACAAATTGTACTGCGGGAGATCACATCATGTATGTCCTCACATGGTTCAAAGTGAGTTTATTTCTTCACCATCGAAATATATGGAATGATAATATATTTGATAAACACACAGTTTTCTTTCGACACATTCAAATCAAACTTTCAGAGCCGCGTCATGCGAAAATAGGTCTTATTGCGTTTCGACCAGCGTAGCTCAAGCCCAGTCTGCGCAATTGCACAATCTGGTCAGAAACTGCGCCGTCCGCTATGAAATTACGAAATATTTCGTGGTCTCATTAAGTATCTCCTGACCAGACTGCGAGATGCATAGGAAGGGCTATAGCTACGCTGGCCGCATATAACGTAAGACCCATTTTTGCATGACGCGAATCTTTAAAAACATTATTTCTTTAAGTTAATGGTACATCTTAGCACACTTCTTTTCGATAGAAAATTGAAGTCCAGCTGTGTTATTTATAGCAAACTGACCGATTTCGGTTGCCTATTAACGCTTTTAACAGGTGCCCTGGGGTAACTCATCTCCAAAGATTAAGCATTCGGAGGGACGCCTTTTGATGTCTTCAACAAGCTCTATGATATTATAGTATGGCCAATCATCAGTTACGACGCCGCCATATGGGGAGCTAAGCACGCGAAATAAACGAAAACGTTCATAATCAGCAATTCTTAACACTTTAAAATTCCTTTGACCAAAGAAATTGCGTGGTATGTTTTAAACCGACTGTTGCGTATTCAACCGCAATGCGTGGTATTACGCTTCCTTGTTTAGAGGAAAAATCAATTTACTCTTTAGAATGATCAGAGAACAAACTACGTCTTTAACAGGTCACATCCCCGGTGTGATTAAAATCGACTTTTGCGAATTCAACCGCGGTATTACGCTTCGTTGTTTAGAAGAAAAATAATTTCTATCTTTAAGATCATCAGAGCACAAACTATGTCTGTAGCAGGCCATATCTCTGGTTTCCAATCAAGCCCATGTACAATGCATGAGGTACATAGAGCCTTGTCTTTGCGAATGGTAAAGGTAGGTTGAGTGGAAGTACTGGTTCTAGTCTAATGAAACTGGCTTGAGAGCGTTTTAAATAAGTAGTAAGTACTTTAAATGCAATCGAGCTAAAAACAATGTTAAAACTAACCTGATGCATACTCGAGATATATATTTGTGTATAGATTACCTTCTTGGATTGTCTCTAATATATGTTGAACGACACGGATTCATTGATATTTACAATAGTTTAATTGGACAATCATTAATATATTGTCCATTACGAAAACTCATACCGTAATTGTTATTTATTTGTGCACGAATATCACCGCAATAGTATAGTTATTAAGATTATGCATCACACTCATTCAGAAATATCTTATAAAATTTATTTTAAATAATTAACTTTAGCCTACACAATCCAAATTCTGCACTTCACTTTATCTGTCAGAAAATCAAACAAACGGTTTGGCGCTGATAAAAGTATTGTGTGAACATGACACTGATTGAAAACTCTACAGAATCAAGATAAGATCAAATATTAAGTGATAGTTCCCCCAAATGTTGTGATATCAACGTTTGCAAGAGTAATTGTCATTTTTATTTCAATTTCTAACATAATACATTTTGCTTGTTTCTATATGCGCAAAAACAACAGAGCAATTCGTGGTTGTTATAAAAAAGAAGTCAAGATAGTTTATGTGTGCTCATTTTAGTAGAAAAACTCCTAATTTTTTTGTTAAATGGAAATATTTAAAAAGGCTTAGAAGTGGAAGCAACCCTGGCCGTTCTTTCCCGACCAGGTGTCTCTAGTGACCAACCCACAGTCCCAATCATTCAAGGTGTCTTGCCAACCCAATCACCAAAGGTGTCTCGCCAACCTAATCACCAAAGGCGTCTCGCCAACCCAATTATCCAAGGTGTCTTGCGACTGATTGGCTAGACCTGGGTGGATACCTCCAGCAACGCCAACTGATCGGGGTAACGTGGGAAGATGTGCGGCCAAAGGACATGTACCCGGATCGCAGAACACTGCAACTGCGCCTGTAAGGGAAACTATTTCCTCCTCCCCCACTGCTCCCATCTACTAGATATCCCCAACAGGGCAATCAGTACGTAACACTAACCTACTAACCAATCTGTCCGGGTGAGAATGACTTAAAAAAGAAAACATCATCATAAACTGAACATGTAATATAAGTGCCATACTCACGGTCTGTTTGAGTTACAACTATAACCTACATAAAAACGCGTTAACCGCCAGTCATTAGTATGCTATGTTAACAAAGGGATAATTGAGAAGTTGTTGGATTCCACACGTCGGCAACTCCCTTGATCAGATATCCTACCATGCCTGAATGGTATCTGTATCAGTTATTCCTTTTATCATTGACCTTAAACCTGAAAGGTCTCTAACCCAGATATCCTACCATGCCTGAATGGTAACTTTAATGGTAACAGTTATTTCTTTTATCATTGACCTGAACATAATTTTGTGAAAGGTCTCTAACCTTCCCTGACAACGGATAATGCCACAACAAATATATTTCTCACACGGAGGATTTTGCAACCACATAGAGCGGACGCTTGAAAAACTGAACTGGAAGCACAGAGAGCGGACGCTAGAAAAACTAAACTGAAAGCATGGCCGTGTGCAAAATTCAACTACGACTGACGATTGTTTGGCTCCTACTGATCACTTCAAGAATACTAGAATACGCAATGGTTGCAACAGGTTGAGAAACGTTGTTTATCTTTATGAAAAAGATATGATTTGTTTTTTTCGTTTAAGGTTAATGTAAGGTAACTAAAATTGTTTTGATAAGATAATTGCATCATGTTTAAACCTTTGCAAACAATTTATTCTAAGTTTCAAAGTTCTCAGTCATTTATCATGAATTCGCTTTTATAGAGGCGGTCGAACAATCTGATAGCTGTTAAAAAGTAACATGTTTATATTGTATATAATTTCTCTCTCTTCACTCGATTATTAAATAGAGCGATTTTAGTACGAAGTAACTCGCCTTTCTTGCAAATTTAAAGTCAAATATTTTGCCATTAAGTTATGGGGATTCACCGTGTGTATAGATGCCGTTAACATAACTTGGAGTGCATCGACACGAAACAAATATTGCAACCTTAATCACTAACGGGATAACTTAAACTATATGAGGAGTTTCAAACACTAATTAAATATCAAATTGGCAAGAACGGAATACTATTAGTATGAAACATTTACTGTATTTTTCAGTTTTATAACATAACTTTTAGACCGTCCTTTTTAGGTTTAAAACACATATGGGTCATTTTGTTCATATTTAAATCTAAGAAGTAATGAAATGAGTAAAGTGTGCGTGCAACACCTTCAGATATTGCTGAATATTCCAATCTTAATAATTTAAAATTTCACGAATGGAATCCGTTATGCAATTTATTATCCGTCGGATACAATACATATTTGTTTATTAAACTAAGAATTGGTCTGTCCTCTTTATCTTAATACCACTAATATATGTTTGTGATTCTAGTTGTTATTCGTTATTTTACTCTTTCACGGAAACGGAAAAAAATGATCACCGCATTCGATCTTTTCCGGTCCTATTTGGAGAAAAAGTACGAACAGACAAGCTGATTTTTATTAAAACTTACTTAAAACTTCAATTCAGATATTGATTAAAATTGAATTGAATAACTTAATATTTAGTTGTTAACTCTGAAACTGGACTATCTTCTCTTGTTGGCCACGGAATAGTTATTGATTTTGTTTTCTTGAACATTTTTCCTCACTTTTACAATCTGCAATTCTTGTAAGATACATTCAATTTTATCTGTGATATTTACTGATTCGTCTGGGAGATGAACAGCTGAAACAGTATCACCATTTATTTCATCAGGTGATACTTGTTCTTTTGCTGGCCCTTGGCCTTTATCAGTTATGGTATCAAAATTACTCTCGATTATTTCAAGATTTATTTCCCCATTTTCAGGAAGAAGATTAAGCCTATCTTGACTTATCGTTATATCTGAGTAGGCAACATTGTTGGATTTTAGCCAATAAAGTGCAGATTGAACTACATAACGCCCAACTTTAAAATCTTTGCTTTTGACACTATTTCCCATTTTACGGACACAAATTAGCTGAATATGTATTATAAGTTCCGGTAAACTTTGACATGGTTCACTAACACTTTGTGAAAATGTAACATTATCGCAATTTGCCGAAATTGCTCCATGCTTAAGCATATGAATATTCATTAATGGTGATCATCGGCTTATTAGTTGCTGTTCAACTAAAGATAAATGGGAAAGTTTTGAAGGGACATGGCAAGGGTCCATATTGTTTTCTTGAATGATCATTTTAATGTCAGATGTGTCAATGTGACAACGATGACACATTGTATTACTGTACATTTATATTTCAATTCTACGTTCGTTACATGTGGTACAGTTTTTAAACATGTAAGACATTTGCTTTAACTCAAATGCACGTATGCTTTCTATTGTAATATTATGCTGCATACTAAGAGACATTGGTGGTGGAGGTGGTATTTCATTACAATTTAATGTCAGGTTTTTGACTTCTGCAGACAAGACATGGGCATTTTTTAATCCGTCTTGTTCTTTGTAGTTTATCTTTATTTTGATATCGATGAACACATGTTATACCCAATTCCCTTCAATTCTGAAATATTTTCAATTCATTAAGATTAAGGAAAGCTGTGAAAATGTGTTCATGCATTTGTTTAAAGACATTTGTAGCATTTGTGTTTTTCTTTAGGCTCTTTACGTTTGTGTAAACGTTAGTAGTTGACTGCTTTGTACCAACTTTTGACGCTAAAGCTCTTTTGTTGGACTTGTTTTATTGTTTTGTTCTGTTGCGTTGTATTTTTGTGCAATATTGGAATTGTTTACGGAGGATTTGTTTGTGTATTTGCTTGTGGGGTTTATTAAGTGAGAAAATTTTCATTGTACTGTCTGTTGTTGCTTGTGTTTTAAGTGTTCTTCTTCTCTAAAATGAGTGTAAACGGACTGTTCCACAGCAAAAGAGTAACAATTAGATCGGAGTTATGGGGTGAAGAGTGTGAATTTCTTGTGTATACATCTAATGTTTGTCGTGTTTCAGAATTGCATATTCTGCCTTTCAACCATATTTCTATGTTTATTGGTAATATATCACATGCTGCCTTAATTTCACGTATCGTTGCCCAACCACATCTTGTACTCATTTGTAAGAGGTATTCTTCTATTGATTTATTTACTAATGCATGCCCGCAAATGCCTGACTGCTGCCATTTATTCCAGTTTTCAGTGACATGTGTGCAAATCATGTTTCTATAATGAGTGCTCATTGATGTTTTACCATAAATGCTAAAATGAGACAGCTAACGAAACAATTCTCATCATCTAGCACATTCAAGTTGTTGAAAACCTTTCCTTCTATAAACACTGAATTAAATGGCATTTGTAAGGAGTCTAGATTGTACAGTTGAACAGGAGACTAGGTTATTTTTTTTTGCTTGAAATATTCCATGTGGCACTAGTATCTGTGTTGTTTGGCCTTCTTTTAGTGATATTATTATTGAAAGATATAGCTTCATAGGCACCAGTTGATTTATTTAATTTCATATTTGTGGGTATTGGTTCAAATGCTTGTTTTTCTCAGCCACGTTTGTTAATATAGGTTGCTTACTGGTTTTTTACACAGCAATTTACAATCCCTGTTCGACTAGCATCCGACTTGTGAAGTGAAACACAATTGTCCGTTTTCGTAGTTTTTGCTTTGGAATGACACGTTATCACACGAGTTGCTTCAGCGTCAGTAGTTTTTTTTTAGTTTTTTTTTATTCGAACCTGTATCTTTTGATCTCCAGCTATTCGTTATGTGTGGTTGCATACAGTAACAATGTTCAGTACTTGTGACATTCAAATAATGGTCTGCTTGTATAGAAATAGTATCGAAGTAAACAGGTGTTTTACCAATCGGATAAGCATAAGAATGATCATGTGAAACACAAATATTATTTTGTGAAGTTTTGATGTTAGCATTATTTAAATTACTAAATGTTACTTCGGCGTAAGTACGTTTTCTGTAATTTGCTCTTGCTGCTGATGTTGAACTTGGGTTATGTTCAATATGTGTATGCATGCAGTAATTATGTCCAGTGCGACATGTAAAAGACATGTTTATCATATGAAATGTATTACTTTACTAAGCCAAAAATAAAGCCTTATTCAATTCAATATTGGAAGAATAAAAGCAATACTAATTTGTCTTTGGTATAAGAAATTGGAATAAGTATTTTTTGCAAAATGTTATAATTTATTTAGAAATAATGAAGCCTTAATCAATAAAAAGTTGGATATCCCACAGTCTATGCTAATGGTACAAGAAATGGGAAAAATCTTTAATAAAATACTGAATGATTACATACTGAAATGAATGAAAATGAAATTAACTGTTTACATGTATAAACCATAAATCCATGAAGTGTTTTAACTATTTTGAATAACACACATAAATCATGTTAAATGTGTTTATTATTTGAATAATGGTAAAAAATAGTATTTAAATCGCTAGTTTTTTTAGTTCTGAATAAGGAATCGTAAATAAACCCAATTTTTTACAATAAAATAAACCAAGACCAGGAGCTCTCAACAGTACCGTTCTTTTCTTAACACCTTATATTAATATCTGCTGTATACGAATAATAAAATGCACAGCTGGCGACCGGATAAAGGAAATACACACCGGACGCTGTATGCGCAGTGGTTACCTCCCCTAAAAACTAGCTCGAAACCAACGCCGATGTTCATGAATTCAGCGAATCAATTTTTTTTAAAGTTGTTTATTGATTTGTGATGATAATAATAAAATAATAAGATATTGAATTGATCGGATCAAATACATTCGCAACTAATCATATTCGATTAATTGTTTCGGGATTAAGGCAATACATTTTAGAGGGTAAGCTTTATTGAAGTTATGTTTGGAAAAAGTAATCACAACTTGAAGTAAACCAGTTTATTTTAATGTCTTTTGAAGGCCGTGGAAAATGATACAGGAAGCGTACACATATAGAGGCAGAACATGTATATGTAGCAGAGAAAAAAATAATGCGAGAATATTTAGTGCGATTCACCACACAATAATTATGTAATTTGTACACTGTTTCTTGAGGTATGTATTTACATGTGATTGAGCATATGTCGAAGTGTGTTTGTGCTTCTTTTTAGATGGGCTTAATAGGCCCGCTATAATTACCGCTTATAAATTGTAGCCCAGAATTGGCACAAGGCCTAACGTGTGTTTTTTTGAAAATCGTCATAAAATGTTTAAAAAAATAATATGATTATGTTTAAATAAAACGCGAATCCACAGTCTAGTGTGAACTTATAACAAAAACATGTTTGAAATAGATACACATATTGAAATGTTTCACGACCATATTACAGGTCATTCCTTTTGAAGCTTTCTTACGAAGTATACTTATGAACCCAGAACAATTATTTTATTGCCTATTTACACAAAATGTTTATCCCAACGTCAATCGATGGTGATTATCCGGCATGTTCCACATGCTGAACTGCCTGCCGGAACAACACTGAACTAGCAGATGACAAAAATGTGTTGATACGGGTTTAATTACCCAATTCATCATTAATGCAAGTATGTTCCACCGACGTGTGTGCTTGAATAACGATGTACCTTTGAAGCTTTTGAATGAACAAATGAGCTATTTATCTCATGCCTGAATCTTCCATCAGCATATTTGAAACCGCGTTTATGTCTCCATCTGGTATTTAATCGACAATTAAGGGGTGTAATTCTCTAGTTCGTTTCAGCACCCGGAGTTCAATCACCGGAGGTGATGATTTTTATCTGCTATTTTGATTTAGACATAAACACTTTCACCAAATGTGTGGTTGTCTCGGCTGGGTGTGAACAATGATGTAACGTTTCGATCATTCTCGATCACTGGCCTCGAAGCTGAATGCCATTGTCGTAACGGGTTATGTAAACTGTGAAAAGAACTTTGCGATAATCTGGACACTGTGTCGAAAGGCGCGGCTGGTTTTAAGGTACCGATTCTTTTAGCACCTAGTGGGGACTGAAAATCGGCTTCATTAGCGTCGATCTGAAAAAGAAAGCGTATAATTGAAAATTGACGTTTGTTGTATTAAAAAGGAAGTAATAATTCTCTTTAATGATCCGACTGGTAAACGATTTGCTTTTTTAGTTTATAATAGGGTTAGATGTATAAGATAAGATATGCCGTACATACTTTAATAGTCGGTGTATATTTGAAACATTGTACGAGTATAGGTAAAACATTTTTTTTAATTGTCATTAGTTATCCGCAAAAGTATGTTTTGGAGGGAAATATCTTGAACATAATTATATTGCATGGCAAAACTTACATGCTGTGGCATATTGTCCATGGTACAAGAATCCCCGAATTTATCCACGCGTCTGTTGTAACCTATAAGAAAAGTAATGTTCGTTGAAAGACGATTATAATACAAAAACCTTACAAGCTTCAAGACCATGTGTATATAGAGAACCAATGTAAAAGTATGTAAAGAAAAAGTACAACTACTTAAGCAAAGACATACAAGTGCCTATGTATGGTTTTCCATTTTTTTTTTCAAATAAACTTATAGAAACGTATGCAATAATTTCAATAGTTTGCATGTTCTATGATAGTTAATTCTAGGCACATACGATACACTCCTTTTTTGCATATTCATATTGCTTGTTGTCCGTCGGTCAATTGCATAACATTATTGGATCTCTATGTGGACGATTCATTTTCAAAAAGTAAGTTTAACGTATATATATATATATATCATACATTTTCAGGTCAAACACAGTTCAATACATTTTAAAGTCCGTTAGTTGTATGGATGAGTTTACTTTGTGGACAATGATTGCTGTTTCAAAACAAAGTCTATCTTTCATTGACATTTTCAGTTTTATTTGTTCTTTTCCGATAATTGTAAATGCATACGTACTCACATGCACAACATTATTACTATGTTTACACACCAATAGGATCTGAAAGTTTTTGCTAAAAGGTGCACACGGTATAGAACCAGCGTGTGCGGTTTGAGTTCTTACCTTCGCTTCTTTCGGGTATTGTTCTCGATTCGGATTTGCTTCGAGATTTCTACAAAAAACGCAGACACTTGTTTTTAACCCAGATGTATATGCATATGAAACAACGAAATGTATGCATTATTAATTATATTAAAATAATGTATATTATTGTCGTGGAGAATGCGACTCTTTTAAATTTTACCAACACATCATACTATATGCGTATTATTATTAAATTTTTTACTGAAAAAAAAATAAAAACATACATTATATAGCTTTATATAATATGTAGGCAAAGACCATTGCTCACCAATCTTGAAAAACTGGTTTTATTCGATGATCTGCGCCTGTTTCGAAGACGAAAGGCATTCTTGACCTGTACACGTGTAACATAATACAACACAATTATACACAATGCAATAAATCCATATACATTGAAATAGCCATTACATAATGCTTGTTATTAACTATTTCCACGTGTATATACTTGCCATACAGTTTAACACCATAATAACTCATCTTTGAAACGCAAACGAAATTCACCAAACTTACCTGAGTGTTGAGCAGACAATGGAAGATGAAAATAAAAAATCCCTGAAATTAGAATAAGACGTTTCATTCGTTTTCTTCTACGATATTTAATCATTTATTTTAAAAGATATGAATAAACATGCATCCAAAATCCTTTTTTTCTTGATGGACGGGAGAGTATGTGTTGAAAAATTCTCTACAAATAAATACGATGCTATAGAAAAAAACATTGGCTAGAACATCGTCAGATAAACCTGATAAAATTGGATACTTTATGCATGATCAATTGCACAAGGTTTCATAGAAACAAATTTAAAAAAAAACAACGAGACAAGTGCTACTACTGAAGTAAATTCCACAACTTAGCTTTTCCATAGATGTAGAGGTTGGCAATTATATGTGATGTATAATGACCTTAGATGTCCAAACATGACATACACTTTGAAGGTAGCCATGTGGATTTGTGCGCACAATAACCGTCTCATTTAAGTTATCGTAAGTGCCAATTCATTTCAAAATATATCATTAAATGTCCTAATTAAGATGTATGTTTGTGTTCAGGACAAAGTTTTATTCACGACGGTTGTCTGTAGGCCATTTTGAATATGATAAACGCAAACATAATGTCACGCACTACTATTTCTTTCAAACATAAAGTGCGAAAAGGTTTATGTATTTGAAGTGGGTAAATGGACAAAATTTACTTCAATCAAAGATCGTCGCCAGTCCGCAATTTTCAATATTATCTAGTCACATGTCTGAAATGTATAAAGTTTCACGAAAACCTGCTAAACAATAAAAACAATCAGTTGCTTGACAAAAGGTTCGCTATTTTGCATGGAAACATAAATAATGGTTACCCCAAAATACCGCTCTACAACTTTGTTTTTGGCATAAGTTAAATACATACAACTTAAAAAACAATACAGTTGAAGAATCATTACTGGGCGTTAAAAACGTCGTGAAATGAGGCCCTTCGTTCGGATTTCAAAGAGGTCGAAGATTGACGTGTGTGCTTGTTTTTACCTAGACCGTTGCAATAATGTATTTAAAATATAAAATAAAACCATAATAATTATGTTATTTTCTGCATTCAGCTCATTGTTCATTGTATAACATGCGTACCTTTTGTTATTCCTATGCTAAAGGCGATAAATCCCAGCAAGTAACATTTTATGTTACATTCCGCACTTTACATTTGATGCACGCGTTTATCTGCTTGGGACTTACACTAATCTAGGTTTACCTGCAGGCCATTGCAGATGGCAAACAAATACTGCATGAAGAAGAGCGACTGGTTGACGTAGAAGATGCCCAACACCCAGGATACGCCCATCAAGGGAACTAGCACACAGAGGCTTCGTGCAGTTGTCCTGAAAATCGGATATACAGGATCCCGACTAAATAAACATTGTATCGATAAATATTTCAAGAAACACACTCGCTTAGCACCAACCGTTATGTTATTTACATTTTCTTTCCAGCTATTACGCGTTCAAATAACATTATTGTCATTAAAGTGACAGTTCGCGGTATAGATCGTTGTTTTGCATTTTGATTGTATAGCGAGAAATAAACTTTACATACTTTCATTGAAATATATTTTGTATCGAGGTTGACATCGAAAACCTGGTCAAAATCGGTTTTGAATCGATCAAATAATATATAAATGATCCTAAATACATGCAATAGGCGAAAATCATTGCAGCGTCGCGAGTTATGCAAATTATATCTATATTGAGCTTTCGCTTAACATTCTTTGCATATGGAAGATAAATTCATAGAATTAGCAAAAAAAGTACCGTTGCAACTCAGTTTCCGTCTGTAACAGATGTATTTGCATTTGTTCTTACCTTCTCTCCGCTAAATTCGCCCGTATCCGAAATGTTGTTTGTTTAGGTTTGAATTAACCTGTCGAATCATGAATATGAATTAGGTCGTTTTCGTTATTAACCGTACTCGACCCCAAAATAAAAATCGCTAAATTGTTTGTTTTCAACCGATTTCAACCGGATTTTCAGTGATATCCTCAATAAAAACACGTTTTCTTACGATTCTGCCCATATATATAAATCCGCGAACTGTCACTTTAAAGTTGAATTATGAGGAGTTAAAATCTACGTCGGAACGGAAATGTTTCGCCCTGATCTTTAGTAACACACGAACCCATAATACTTGATTATAAACGATGAAATGTTTCAGACAGACAGAAGAACGACGATGCCAAAATCCAATGTGCTGTGTCAGCTATTTCAGATGGGGTAATCACGTGACGATCACCATGGCGACATGTGCTTTTCGCCGTGTTATACCCCTTATTACTTTTGTTTATTTTTAAAATGCCGCTCACTTTCCAGCCATATCAGCAAGAAAGTGATAAGCGTTTATTTCGAATTAATATTCGCTTAATATATCTACTTTATTCGCTAGGAATTTTATGAGCGTGAGCTGAAATTATGTGAACCCGCTGAGAGGAAATTTCGTAGCGAGAAGAGTATTTAGTGAAGACGGTAAGCATGTACGTTTTTTCGGTAAATCAAGTTAGTGTGCAAAACACACTTATAACTCAGTATTATCGAACACACGTATTTGGGATGTCTAAAGTAATTACTAACATATAAATTTAAGTTAGTTTAATATTTGGTTTACAAATCTCAACTTAACCATACAGTATATTTAAAGTAAGAATTACATAAAACCCTTTTAGCAAAGGAAACTATTGCTCCATAGTTATTACATTGCATAATCTTTACTTACATTAGTTTTTCCTTCTTTGTTTTATCTTGCATCGTTTTAGTTTTGAACATTGTTCTGAACACGAACACAAGGCAGATGGTATTGAACTGAAACACAAATATTACAATAATTTACATGGTATCTTTTACAACAGTTCGGAAATGGAGATGCACGTTTTGTCTTTGTGGTGGCAGTGTTTGTAACAATTCCAAACAATACGCCACACTTTGCTGTTGGTGAACGATGCTAATAAACCCGTATGTTTGACTTTAAGACAACTATTTTCTCCCTTAAGTATTTAATTTGTTGTGGGTATCAGTAAGGCGCCGTAGTATTTGTATCTACCTTCATTAATTACTGAACGGCGAAATGCTTTTGCTCGTTGAAGAAGATTAATATATGAAATTGAGCAATTTATATGATATCACAATACAATCTTATAAAAGAACAATTCAAATAAGCCGTTTCGTTATTCTTACAAAAACTGTCTAAAAATAGTATGTGTATCATCTTTCTGTACGACACACACACGAGGAGTATTGTGTTTTGTTTACTTACTAAAATAATGGCTAGCGCTGGTCCAACGAATGCCCATATAAGGCCATTGTCCACTGATAACCAGCAACTAAAATGTATAACATATGTGAACATAACGCATATGATTTAATAAAGAGTTTCTAGTTTCACAAGTTTATTCACACATTTTCACACAAAAAAAACATTTACAATCTATAGTAACAATATAAGTTTGCATCCGACGAATACTGCATTGTACACAACTATTCGTGAGTGATATATCAAAAAGCATTGCATGACTATCACACTTATTAAAGATAGTTGCTATGTAATTATGATTTTCCAATAAAGCAAGCTGGACTGTTATGATGAATTAACTTACAAATTATCATTTCCGTATCCATTGGTTTTTGTGGCACCTAGGGATATGCCAACTATTATTGCAGGTGACACTGCAATGCAAATACGGGGAACATTTATACGAACTGCATTATAACTTGTAAGATGTAATAACATATAATATACATACAAACGATACGACATATCCATGTACACGAGACGGGTTTGTAGTATCAGATCAATTATTAAAACAAGAGACCGAACGTAATATGTTTAATATCATTTTAAAGCTTGAAACCTTCATTTCTTTTGCGAATGATTTATACAAGTAATATATACGCAAACGATGCAGAAAATGGCATTTTAGAAACGTTGTCGAATGCTTCAGAGTTAAGGACAGAAGACGGTCAACCAAAATTCTCTATATAATGTTTACAGGGATCCTTTATTGTAGTCATCACATTGCATCGTTTTCCTGAATGTCTAGCTACACAAAGTTTAACATCAGTTGTATTGCTAACGAATAATACACAGTGTTCAAATTAAATAAACGTACCCCATGCTGCCACGAGGAGTTGTTTAACTCTTGACTTGGACGCGAACACTACAGCAAGGGTGATACCGATCTCGAAACTCTGTGCCAGCATCAGACAGAATACGGCCAGGTATAGATAGTGCAGCAATGCCGCTATGAGAACGCAGATAACCTGGAAAATGATACAATCATCAGACTACAAACGGCCAGGTAGAGATAGTGTAGCAATGCCGCTATGAGGGCGCATAAAACCTAGAACAAGATAACCAACCATACACGTCATGCAAGTGTTATAAAACACTCAAGGACACATAATATGTTGATTTCGATATATTAAAGAAGTGCGACTTTTAGAATTTAAAATACCATCAACATAATTACCATAGAAGTCATGCAAGTGCTAAAAAACAATAAAGCATAGATAATATGTTCATGTCGATCGATTTAACTTATGCAGCGTTGGGACTTTAACTTACCATCAACAAGGTTACCACAGAAGTAATGTATCATTGGTGACTGTGAGAACACAGAGCACATTGAAACACATAACCCTTGAATCATGCAACATTGGTGCTATACAATACTAATGGAGACAGAACAGAGGTAGTAAAGTAATGTAGCTGTGAGAACACCAGCGAAAATGAAGTAATTAACGTTACTCTATGAAAGCTGAACGCATGAAACAAGCTTACAGTATAAGTAATGATATATTATTGGATCTGAGAAAAAATCAACACCGGGAACAAGAAACCCATTTGAGCGATGTAACATTGGTGAATATGAGAACGAGCAAAACTAGGAAGCGCACAATTAACTAAAAGTGTTTCAATGCTTTCCGTAAAAATGAATATACAGTGGTGTAGATGTAGAGACATCGTTTATAGCGCAAACCGTTGCACACGTGCAGGAGCAAAAATATTGAGATAGTACAATACAACGTCGAAATATTTAAACGATTAACAGCATTAAGCATAACAGCATAAAGTATTGAAAGTGTTTATATTTCTTTGTTGGGACTTTCAAAGGCAGTGCAAAAGGTGAAAGAGATGTGGAGCATAGAGTGGCTACCAAAAGACAGAACGGCATGCATAAACAAGATAGTGGACAGGTTTTTTTAAAAACAGCGTAACACGAGTGAAATGGAAACACATAACTTATACAAGTTAATGGAACAGTTAACACTTAAGGTTTTTCAATATTTCCCATAAACAGGAAAGGCATTAACTCGAAAGTGTTTTCTTTTTCCAGTAGCAATACTTTTTACAATGATTTTCATCATACTAAATTATTTTAAATGTCGAAAACGATTCTAAAAAGCAAACACTCCACGGCTATTTTTACCCGACTCTCAGTTCGGTCCACTCCGGCCAAGAAGACTATGTAGGCGAGCAGCAAAGACACACAGAGGTTCAACAGCAAGATGGCTCGGTCACTCTTCACATACCTGGGGATCGGAAAAGCATTGACTGTTGGTGAATGCAAAAGATACATAATGTCGAGCGTCATTTTGACTTGTTCTGAATGCTTAAATAACGTCAATCGGGTATTAGATAGAATGGACCATTGGAAGATGGAACATATAAATAATGATTAGCAGCTTTTGGCCTGAATTACCTGCTGCTGAATAGAACGATACTTATGGTATAGCGACGTGGAACAGATAAAGCTTAGCACGTATTGGCATAAACTACCTTTTTCCAATTGAAAAGAGAATTAATCTAAGCGGATATTGGGGAAGAATTGACAGTTTGGGGAAAGAAAAAGAAATAAATGACGATTAGTATTATTGGCAAATAATGAATATCGGGTAATAGGAAAGATAAATAACGTTTTGGGATATGTTTCATTGTTATCAGATTAATCATAAATAGGTAAAAGTGATTCAAAAGAACAAACAAACATTCCGGTTTATTCCTATATAAAAAGTGTTTCTTGAAATGCCAATTTAAGAATACATTTAGGCGACTGACTATTGTAATGTTACGTTAAAAGAATAACATAAAATTAGAATTGCATTTTATTTATATTGCAATATGTTTTTTTAAAGAATGATAACCACGTTTTTATTACAACAATGATCGAATAAATATCCATGTGCAACATATGTGTTTCATCGTATGTACATAAAGGACTAGTGGTTTTCCAAATAAATACGCAGCACGAGGCTTTCTTTTGTAGAAAGTATGTAAACCGTAAGAGATTTTACTTTGTTAAAATTGGTTTTGTATTCCGATATCTCATAATTGGGAATTATGTATTCCTTCTCATGAGATACCAAGTCGGATAGGATAAACTAAATTAATTATTTATATTATTATAGGAATATAACAAGTCTTTTTGAGAAAGTACGTATTCCTAATTATGCAACGATTGCATAACAAAATTAAAAAATAACGTGTCAAAAGAATATCTTACTTCCACACCATCAAATGGACCACCACCGTGACAAGCAGACAAAGGATGGAGACGGAGACTCCAACGATAGACACGATTCTTAGAGCGATGGAGGTGGAGTCAGCCTATAAACAGACACGTTGTGAACGTTATAAGCAAATAACAATTACTTTCAAGTATTTGATCATAACTTAGTTATTAATGTGTAAGAATTGTTTAATTTTGCATTCAAATAACTAAAATGTTTTCTATCAAGCACATTAAGAATTGTAACACAAATCCAAATATCAAATTATTTCATGTATGCTAGGTGGAAGAGCAATTAATTGAAAAGTATAATATTGACATCGTATCAAAATTATATGCAAGATACAAATAGCTGAATGTGAGTGGTTTGTTTATAAAAAAAGACGTCGAATAAAAATATGGTATGCTTTGAAGTAATTGAAGTATGCTTTACAGTAATGAAGTTATTCCCGTATTTTGCAAAACATTGATGAAAAGCGTTTAAACATTTTATTATGTTATCGATTTCTATTGACCATTATCCATAAGCCAATCGCAATTCAAATTGTTTATATAAGTCAGGAGTATTATTTCGCTTGTTTGAATATAATGAATATATCATTGTTTGATTTTTGACAATCTTTTTGAAAATGGTCATTTACATGAACGTTACATGGGAAAATTGTGCAAATACATGTGACGAAAAATTGAACAAAGTCATTGAAGAAATAAGTAGAATTGCTTGACCTGAACGAAAGGACTCATGAGTACTGCGAAGTTTGTGAGATGGTCACATTCACACGTCGTGAAGTTCACGTTGAACGAAACGAGGCGACACCCAGCTTCCGACCAGTAACTTCTGTTGCCTTCGCTACAGACATATAGTAATAGCTGACACAGAAAATATGCTGTATGAAAAACATTTATTATTATTTAATTACGATTTGCAATAAAACAAAATTTTAAAATTTTTAATTTACCGTTCAACAATTCAAATAAATCATTATGATTTGAGGCTAATTTCAAATGCAATAAATGAATTTTTGTTTCAAATGCATACCTATATTTTATCGCAATGATCGTTCCACACTCAAAACAAAGACTACTTCTTTTCACTGGCATTTAAAGTATTTTAGAATTTGGCATGAAATATAGTATTGATCTTTATATTGATAAGAGTGTGGATGGAGATCAAAATAACATCAACTATAATCAATATAAGTATGTATGGACCTAATTCAGATCGCCTATGACTTGTTTACTGTTCTTCATATATGTATTAGTTGTTTTAATTGAACCAGTTAGGAAAAGAACAAGGACAAAGCTCCATACCCTTCGAACTGCAGAAAACGGCATGATGGCGATGTATAGTTTTGCTATAAAGGAAGGTTAAATAACGACTGATAAAAAAACAACCAAGAAGAACGGCAATATTAAGAATCATTCATTAAAGATTACCAGTCATATATATAAATAATAAACAAATCCTGTTTTAAAATTCGATTTTTTTTCAGATGTTTTTCGCCATTAACAACGAATTTACTTCTTCAAACATGAACCCGTTTAATTGTCCAATTATTAAAGAATAAAAAACATAATTTAGTATATATCTTTAGATAATTTGACTGAAATACTGGTGAATGTTTGTATCAAAATCTGAATAAAACAATCACAAAGACTTCATGACGGCATGTACATATTCGCATAGTTAAATACAATGTTATGTTTATGTTCGTTATTTATGCATCATGTGTGGCTTGTAATATTGTTTTTCATAGTAAGTATGTATCTAATTAATGTAATATTTCACGGTTGTGGTATACCGATGGTTGGTAGGAACCCGTTGATTGTGCGAAATTATATTCCAATCGCCATGCGGGCTTGTGAAATGGTCGTCACACAATCAACACCACATTCATGGAATATTCCCTAAGTATATAACACCATGACACTGTTCAAAAGCGTGAAGAACTTTCAACAAACTTGATATTTTGCGTATTTAGAGCTATGAACAGAGCGAGTTTTTTTGCGTGCTACTGTATGCCTATATTTTATCTATACAATTGTGATATACACAAACGCAGTTTGGATATACAAACTCAAAATGTATAAACCTTTTATTGACACAAGTATTTGGACAGAAATTGTGTTTGTGAGAAAGGTTTCATACCAAATACTGTTCAAAGGTAAGAGTGATGGGCGGATCCAACTTGTATGTGACTGGCGGAAACATGGACAGTGATAATACAGGTCCATTTATTTCAGGTGTACTTCTGGAACTGCAATAAAGGATGTCATATTAATTCCTTGCAATAATTGCACATGTTTAGTTTCAAACCATTTATTTTAGCGCGATTGCATAGTTAGCCTAACGCTTATTTGAAGCGCTCTCGAGTCCGTTTCCTGGGACTAGAACCAGCACTTGGTGCCTTTGGGGAAGATCTAAAAATTGCACATGTTAAGACTTCATAGCACAGACACTAGGGCAAAGACATGGATCTATAATTGTGTGTCTTATAAAAGCAGTCTATTTGTATAAACATATATATCGCTATCTGATTCATATTTTCTTTTGCTATTGATTTTTTAACTTATTAATAGTACGTCGTTAGTTTAAGCAAATGATTTCATCAACATAAAATGATGAGAATAAACATTTTATTTAGGATTTACCAACATATTTGTTGTGTTAAAAAGCGTTCGATAATAAAGTTCTGGCTGTGTCTTTTCAAACCTATTTCATTAAATCGTCCACAAATTTCGTCGATAAGCTCAACAAAGGTTTGCTAAATTACAAAATACGTGATATCGTTTATATGAAACATGGAATGATAACTCGTGTGAGATACTAGTTGTTATTTTTCGAAACTTCTCACCTGCGTTGGCCTTCTTGTTCTGCAGTAGACACAATGAAGGACACGTTTCTAAACATGGCAGTTGCTGACACAAACTGTATCTCATCAATACCTATAAAACAGATTTGTTGTATTATTGATTTGACTACCAACACATGGTATTTCTTTCATTTAATTTGTTACACTACATAGTACAGATGGGTTTAGACACCAGATATAAATACTAAACGTGTTTCATTATAATTCCACTGTAACAAAGGGGCTAAAAAGGCAATAATGTACGGCATAGAACATACACGCAACACTGCAGGTGTTCTATTTCATTCGATTATGATAGTATGTCCGGGTTGTATTTGCTTGCTCACAGTGTAGTTAGATATTTAAACAATTATANTGTAGTTAGATATTTTATCAAGTATATATATATACCATAACAAGAACGTTATTCTAATTCTGCATGACTAAGTGTCGTATACCTCGTAGGGATGAAGCTTTCAAGTGAAGACTACTTTTTGCATTCTGAAACCATTCCGAACTTTTTTGATTAATAGCAGACGATAATTCTGTTTTCGGTATGGGGAATATGACGTCATCTAAATGCAATCTTTTTATCTCGACAGCAATATTCTCCCTCACGATGGTCTTGTTCTGCTGTCCGGTCTTCTCGAAATGTTCGCTGAAACTTCGTCCTATCTTATCCACAGCTTCAATTACTGTATTCGCAGAACCAGAATCCTGTAAAAATGAAACAAATATTAACTCGACACTTACAATAAAAATGTGAAATTAATCCATTATTACGCGGCGATGAAATCATTAATGACGTATATATTTCTATGCAAAATCAGATTGTATCAATCGGGTTTTATTATATAGAAGATAAGACAGTAACACATAAAGTAAGGATCCGATAAGTACATTAACTAAACACGTACGAACAACAATTACCTTCTTAGTCACGAGTCCGTTTTAGAACACAAAATACGATCAGGTTATTTATTTATCTTGAACATGTCTATAATAAAAGAACTGCTTTGCGTAAAATTGTTGTTGAAAATAGTTAACGATCGATATGGGCATTTTGTATAATCTTAACAATCTTATGGCACTATTCTTATGGGTCAATGGAACTTGGACAATCAAAATACTGACCGACTCTCTAAGTGACTTCCAGCTTTCTTCCTTGTCCTTGCCAATGAGATTGCTGGCGGACTGGATAAAGTCCTGTTACGATCGATGAAAAGAGGACAAATGACGTCAATACCATTCATAGTTGGTTAAACATTGTGGTTAGTTATAGGCTCATATGAGAATACTATTGTTTACTATGTACACATTAATAATTTTATTAAATACGCACGTATACGTATATGAATACTTTCATATTATGCAAAGGAGAGCACAAGATGATGAAACAAACTAACCCATAATATAAGCTCAGATAAGCTTTTATATTAACTGAAACGTATATTAAAACGGGGCATATGTACATTAAACAAAATGCTATTAATTTCACATCAACTAGGGATATGAACTTTTTATCCGTAATAGAGATCAAATCAGTCAAAGATCAAAATCGATGCCCAATTGCACATGATAATTCTTTACTTTAAAAATCCGATAAATTGCTGTCTATACCTCTAAAATCACGTCGGTGACGTTGTTGGTGACGTCGGCGATCGTATTTAATGATGACGTCAGTATAACCAGTTCTCGGTCGGTAAGAGGCTCGGTTGTTGATTCGTTGTCATTGGTCTTCGTTACGCTTACAATTTGTTCCAACACTAGCATAACGTCATCGTTTGAAACGTTGGTCGGGATGAATTGTGACACCTTAGCATATATCAGCACGTTTTGTATAATTGAAACGATTTTCAAATAAGTTTATTTAAAACATTTCAGAGCTTATTCTGAATATCATAAATCATAAGACGAGCATAAGTACTTAACAATGTTTTCTTTTTGAATAAGTATACATTAAACAAGTTGTTGGTTTGGCTTCTATGAGGTTTTTACATTAGTCATATGCAGAATCATGATTATTATGATTGTTCTCTTTATTTCTTACGAGTAAGTCTGTTCGCAATAATACCATAATTTCTTTGAAAATATACTCGTGCATAATAATGTTTCTCACCGTGTCAGTAATGTTTTGTACCACGTCACGCGTGCACATGTACTGAGGTAGCTGCCAGATGATCCCTGCTTTGCAGCTTCGAATGACTGTACCTAAAATAGTGTGAATCTCTACTTCACTGCAATTTAACATCAATTGTATTGTATATTTAGACGGACACTTTAAGAAAAGATGTAATCAAAGAAGAAATGAACATCAATAAGTTAACTTATAGTGTTAATGCGCATGTACGTTTTGCACAATGCAACGAACTCGTTTTGTCTAGCAAAACAGATGAACAAACGCAAAATTAAAGTTTTTCAAATAAAACTTCAAATGGTAAATCAAATGGGGAACCTTTTTTCCGTGTCGTTTCTGTTTAAAAGCTATGGATAGTAGTGATATCCCAATTTGTTTTGTAACTTTTACAACATATAGTTTAAACCTATGTATTTTAGCTCGATTGCAACGAAAGCCTAAGGCTTATTTGAAACGCTCTCGAGTCCTCCTTTCCTGGGACTAAAACCAGAACTTGGTGTATTTGAGGGAGATCTACATAACGCTCCCACTGCTGGCGTCGAACCCGTGACTTCCCGACATCTAGACGGACACCATATCCACTACGCCACGGCGACCTCATTATGACATTATATGACCGTATATAATTTGAAAAAAAAACAGATTTTGATCCCCATATAATTATGTGTTTTAATTAAGCATCTCATGTCTTTTTTCTTCCTCCTATGTTTCAAAACTTTAAATGTACTTCTTCTATTCCTTCGTTGTTATTTAAACGCAATAGATCACTTTCCTAATTAAGATTGGGTTCAATGAATCACTCAAACAAATGTGAACAATGGAATCATATAAGGACACTTGAAACTTGTCCATCTCATGCCTAATTCAATGAGAAGGATATGTCATGCATTTAACAAGTTGCAATTATTGTTACTATGTATATACAAATTATGTGAATGAAGTCAAGAATACATTTCGAACCGTCAGACTTATTAGCCGATTGAATGAGTTGCAACTGAAACTTATTTGTGAAACTTAAATTACTGTGTTTTTCTCATTTAACATAACATGTTCAATATGCGATAGTATTCCTTACGACTGTGAAGAAATTATTACCCGTGAATCCGTCTGGGCAGGGCAGAGATTTTGTCTCTCCTTCCAAGGTCGCCTCCCAAACTGTACCTCTGTAATCCGTGTCTGATTGGCACACCTTTACCTCGACGTCTATGTGGATAGAACAGCATGCAGAATAGAATACTTTTATATATAAATATGCCAGTATCAATGATTTAGAGAAGGTAACAATATATATATATATAATATATATATATATATTATATATATATGCCATCACTTAATAAATTTAATTTGATTTTTCTAAAAAAAAACATATTGGGTTGAGCGAACGATTTAAAAAAATAAATCATTTTAAATATGTTCATGGAAGGGGATTTTTTTGTAAATTTAATTTAAAGATAATGAAGAATAAATCACAGACCAAGCCAATCCAAATAAATTATATAGAACTATATGCATCGTACTTAAATCAGAGGTTAAGAGGGATTGATCGCAGCAAATACGTCATGCCAATCTGGTCAGTACGGTCAGGTCCCGGGCGTATACGCATGAATCCCAGATTGACAATACTGCGTTCTACCATATCGTTTACCTTGAACGGTACACGTCGGCTGGAGTCCGCTCCACCCACCGGACGCGGTGCACTGTCTCGTGTCGTCACCTAACAGGAAGAAACCTTGGAAACACGTGTAACGTGCCGTCGAGGCAAAAGTTGTTCCCGATGTGAACGTAACTGCACCATTAACCGGTGACGGCAGAGATTTACAATCTATAATAAACAATCAGTATGTTTAATTCTTTTGTATAGAAAATAAACCTGTTGAGTCTTTACAACTGTTATGATTGTTCAACATTTAAATTTTATTTTACCAAAGGCATTTTAGAGATTCCAATTTGAAATTTTTATATGACTGAAAATATTAAACGGATAAAAGAATTGATTTCAGAAAGCGTATTAACACAAATCTTACCAATAATGATACAGTCAGGTGGGAACGCATTCCAACCAGTGTCCAGGCATATTCTACTAGTCGCACCAATTAAAGTATAACCTGTCTTGCAGCTGTATGTTACACTCAATCCAAATGTTGTTCCGCTGGAAATATCAACAAGTCCGTTGCTCGGAACATACGGATGACCACAATCAAACATTGTTGTTGTATAAAATGGAGTGGTTGTTGTCTCCACTTGTTTAGTGGTTGCTGTCGCTACGGATGACGTGAACTCTACCAGTGAAGTTGCTGTTGTCTCTTTTGGTAAGCTTTCGAAAGGAATCATGAGTACTGCGAAGTTTGTGAGGTGGTCGCATTCACACGTCGTGAAGTTCGCGTTGAACGAAACGAGGCGACACCCAGCGTCCGACCAGTAACTTCTGTTTCCTCCTCTGCAAAAAGTGGTAATAGCTGACACAGTAAATATGCTGAATGAAAATAATTTATTTTGATTTAATCACGATTTGAAATAAAAAATAATCTTAATTGACCCTACACTAATCCAACTAAATCATTATGATGTGAGGCTTTTTTTCAAATGAAATGAATGCATTTTTTATTAAAAACAATTCGAATGCATAACTATTATCAACCGAAACGATCGCTCCACATCCTAACAAATACATACTATTTTTCACTGGCATTTCCAATATTTCAGAATTTGGCATGAACTATAGTATTGAAGTATTGATCTTTACACCGATAATAGTGTGGATGGAGATGAAATAACATCAACTATAATCTATAAAGGTCTGTACGTCCCTGGTTCAGATCGCATATGACTTTTCGCTGTTCTTCATATATGTATGTATCCGTAATTTCATAAGTCAATTTTAAAACATTCAAATGTTGGTTAAGGTTGTTTTCAATAACATATTGTAATTACTAATAATATAATCTGAATATAATTTTACATAAAACTCGTGCTTTCTTAAAATAATATTAAATAATATATTAAAAAATATAGCGCGGTTCTAAACGATTATAATATAATTTAATTCTTATTATTGAACCAGTTAGGACAGGAACACGGACAAAGCGCCATACCCTTCGAACTGTAGAAAACGGCATGATGGCGATGTATAGTTTTGCTGTAAAGGAACACAATGCAACATGTTATACAAAGAATGACAAGCACGATAAAAAAAACAACCAAAAAGAACGGCAAATTTAAAATCATTCACAAATGATTACCAGTCATATACTAGTATATTAATAATGAACAAATCCTGTTTTAAAATTCGATTTCTTCAGATGTGTTTTGCCATAAACAGCGAACCTACCGCTTCAAACATGAACCCCTATAATTGTCCAATAGTTAAGGTAATAAAAACATAATGTATTATATACCTCAAGATACTTAGACTGAAATAGTGGTGTATTTTTTGTATCAAAAACAGAATTCAATATAAAAATTCACAAAGACGTCATGACTGCATGTACATATTCGCGTAGTTTAGTACAATGTCATTTTATGTTCGGAATTTATGCTTCACATGTTGCGTTGGTAGATTGTTATGTTGTTTTTCATCGTAAGAAGGTGTGTTATTCATGGAATATTTCACAGTTGTGGTGTACCGATGGTTGGTATTGCACCCGTTAATTGTGCAAAATTGTATTCCAATCGCAATGTGGGCTCGTGAAATACATCTTCAGACAATACAATCCATCTGAACATCACAGTCATGTAATATTCCCTAAGTATATAACAATATGACACTGTTTAAACCCGTGCAAAACTTTCAAAGAAGTTGGTATTTATCGTAGTTAGGGTTATGAACAGATCTAGGGTTTCTTGCGTGCTACTGCATACTTATATTTCATCTAATAGTATATAATTGTGAAATACACACATGCAGTTTAGATATACACACACAAAATGTATAAACCTATTATTGGCGGAAGTATTTGGACAGAAATTGTGTTTGTGAGAAATGTTTCCTACCAAATAATGCTCAAAGGTAATAGTGATGGGTGGCTCCAACTTGTATGTGACTGGCGGAAACATAGACAGTGATAATACAGGTCCATTTACTTCAGGGCTACTTCCGGAACTGAAATACAGGATGACACATAACTTCATTACAATAATTGCACATGTTGAGACTTCATATCTAATACGCTGCTGCAAAGACATACATTAATTTCAAAGTTTCGTTCTTCATATCAAAATTGCTTTTCTGGCAAAGTCATTGATGTTTATTTATATTGTTGTATTCTTATATATGTATTTATTTATATATTTGTATATTGGTATCGAATTCATTTGTTACATTTTTTTCACTGTATATTCTTACTGACCAATAGCATGCCGTTAGTTTAATGTAATTATGTCATCAACATATAATGATGAGAATAAACATTTTATTTAGGATTTACCAACATACTTGTTGTGTTAAAAAGCGTGTGATAATTAATTTCTGACTATGTCTTTTCAAACCTATTTTATTAAACTCGTCCAGAAAATTCGTTAATAAGCTCAACAACGGCTTGACAAATTACAAAATTCATGGAATCGTTTTTATGAAACTCGTGTGATTTACTGTTTTTTTTTCGAAACTTATCACCTGTGTAGGCCTTCTTGTTCTGCCGTAGCCACTATGAAGGACACGTTTCTAAACATGGCAGTTGCTGACACATACTGTATCTCATCAATACCTATATAAAAAGATTTTGTATTATTGATTTGACTACTTACAAATGGTATTTATATCACTTTCTTTGTTATACTTCATAGTACAGATGGGATGGAGACACCAGTTATTGATACCAAACGTGTTGTATATCATTTGATAATACTAGTATTTCCGGGTTGATTTTTCTTGTACACAGTGTAATTAGATATTTATTCAATTATATATCAACCACAAAAAGTACGTTATTCTAAGTCTGAATGACTAAGTGTCGATTACCTCGTAGGGCTGAAGCATTCAAGTGAAGAAGACTTTTAGCTCTCTGAAACCATTCCGAATTTTCTCGATAAATAGCAGACGATAATTCTATTTCCCGTATGGGAAATATTACGGCATCTAGATGCAATCTTTTTATCTCAACAGCAATGTACTCCCTCACGATGGTCTTGTTCTGCTGTCCGGTCTTCTCGAAATTTTCACTGAAACTTCGTCCTATCTTATCCACCGCTTCTATTACTGTATTCGCAGAACCAGAACCCTGTTAAACAAAAAAAAATCCCACTGTGAAACAGCACGTCTAACTCGACACTTACAATTAAAATGTGTAAATTAATCCATAATGACGCGGCGATGCAATCATTAATGACGTTGATATTTGTATGCAAAATCAGATTGTATTTAGCGCGTATTATCCTATCAAAGATAACATTGCGAGACACAAAGTAAGGATTCGATAAGTACATGGACTACACACGTACGAACAACAATTACCGTCTTAGTCACGAGTCTGTTTTGCAACACAAAACACGATCAGGTTATTTATTTATCTTAAACATGTATACAATATAAGAACTGCTTTGCGTAAAATTGTTGTTGAAAACAGTTCAATATGGGCATTTTGTTAAATCAATACACTCGTATTGCACTAGTCTTATTGGTCACTGGCGTCTTGGACAATCAAAATACTGACCGACTCTCTAAGTGACTTCCAGCTTTCTTCATTGTCCATGGCAATGAGATTGCTGGCCGACTGGATAAAGTTCTGTAACGATCGATTAAAAGAAGGGCACTGCCGTCAATATCATTCATAGATTTGTTTAAAAATTGCGATTATGTATAGGCTCATATGAGAATACTATTGTTTACTATGTACACACTAATTATTCTATTAAATACGCATGTAATCTTATATGAATACTATTGTTATATGCAACGGAGAGCACAAGATGATAAGACAAACAGCACCATAATATTAGCTCAAAAGGGCTTTCAGATCAACTAAAAAGGACATTCAAACGGGGCATATGAACATTAAACTAATTCTATTAATTTCACATTACCTTGGTTTATGAACTTTTTATACGTAATAGAGAATAAATCAGTAAAAAATAAAAAAATCCCGATTGTAATCATGCGCATAATAATTCTTTACTTAAAAATCCGACAAAATGCTGTATTTACCTCTAACATCACGTTGGTGACGTTTTTGGTGACGTCGGCGATCGCATTTAATGATGACGTCAGTATAACCAGTTCTCCGCCGGTTAGAGGCTCGGTTGTTGATTCGCTGTCTTTGATCTTCGTTACGCTTACAATTTGTTCCAATACTAGCATGACGTCATCGTTTGAAACGTTGGTCGAGATGAATTTTGACACCTAAGCATATATCAGCACACTTTGTATAATTGAAGCGATTTTCAAATAAGTTTATTTAAAACATTTCAGAGCTGATTCTGAATATCATAAATCATAAGACGAGCAAAAGTACTTAAGGGCTGTTGCTGCAGTTTTGCTGATTTTTTTTCAATCTAATAGATTTTGTTCAAAATTTATATTCAAGTACAACATACAAATACTATATGAAAAAATAAAATAAAAACATAGGGTCACCGGCCTTGTTTTGATTTTATTCAACATTATATAATATGTACTATTTCATTAAAACTGAAAAATCTCTAATTGCATACAAATGATTTATAACCTATGAAATTGGCAACATGTAGATATTATATAAGCTAAGATACATCATATACCATTTAATTAAACCACAAACACCAACAAAATGGAGAACACAAGTGAAATTTTAAATTTTAAATTTTAAATCTAATAACTTTCTGCGAAACTGCTCAAATATGTTAATCTACGTATTGTTATCATAAAACAAAAATAAAAAAGGGTGTCACCGCACTTTTAACAGAGATTTGTTTTAACCATGCCTACCGTCTGAGTAAAATTTCATAATATACAGCAATCAGGCAAAACCCAAGTACCGTTACATAGATTGTTAGAGATATGCATAATATAATATACAATCTTAACTGGGATTACAACAGCTTTAAAAAATAAATAAATAATAATACAATATTTAATCACAAACATAAGACCATACAGTATCAAACTCTTAATCATCAATAACAGGGACTTGTTGACAGATTTCGGCATGTTTTGAAGTTTGTGATTAATGCTTTAAATTGATTAATGTAAACACCAGGTCTAAAGAGCTCCAGTAATATAACAAGAATACAATAAAAGAAAGAAAAAAAGAAGTAAAAAAGTTAACCGCACTTTGGGTCGAACCACTGAACTTTGTACCTATTATGAACCAACTCGCTCATTTGTGATGATTCTGATAACTGATAAAATATTGGGTTGTGATAATAGCATCAGGTGTTGCTTTAAATATATCCTCGGTTATATAAACTGCCGCAGCATCCCTTTACTATGTTTCTTTTTTTATAAGTATACATTAAAACAAGTTGTTGTTTTGGCTTCTATGAGGTTCTTACATTCTTCATATGCAGAATCATAATTAATATGATTGTTCTCTTTATTTCTTACGAGTAAGTCTGTTCGCAATAATACCATAATTTCTTTGAAAATATACTCGTGCATAATAATGTTTCTCACCGTGTCAGTTATGTTTTGTACCACGTCACGCGTGCACATGTACTGAGGTAGCTGCCAGATTCCTCCTGTTTTGCAGCTCCGAGTAACTGTACCTAAAATAGTATGAATCTCTATTTCACTGCAATAACACATAAAATGTATTGCATATTTTGACGGACAATTTAAGAAAAGATGTTATCAAAGAAGAAATGTACATCGAAAAATTAACTTATAGTTTTAATGCGCATGTACGTTTTGCACAATACAACGAACTCGTTTTGTCTAGCAAAACAGATGAACACACGCAGAATTAAATAAATACGTTTTTTAAATAGAACTTCAAATGGTAAATCAATGAAATGGAGAACATTTTTTCCTTGTGGTTTCTGTTTAAAGCTTTGGATAGTAGTGCTATCCCATTTTTTTGTAACTTTTACAACATATAGTTTTAACCTATATATTTAATCTCGATTGCATCGAAAGCCTAAGGCTTATTTGAAACGCTCTCGAGTCCTCCTTTCCTGGGACTAGAACCAGAACTTGGTGTACTTGGGGGATATCTAAATAACGCTCCCACTGCGGGGATCGAACCCGTGACTTCCCGACAGCTAGGCGGACACCATATCTACTACGCCACGGCGACCTCATTATGACAACATATGACTGTATATAATTTAAAAAAAAAACGAGTTTGATCCCCATATAATAATGTGTTTTAATTAAGCATCTCTTGTCTTTTTTCTTCCTGATATGTTTCAAAACTTTACATGCACTTCTTCTATTCCTTCGTTGTTATTTAAACCCAAATGGATCACTTTCTTAGTTAAGATTGGGTTCAATGAATCACTCAAACAAATGTGAACAATGGCATAATATAGGGACATTTGAAACTTGTCCATCTCATGCCTTATTCGTTGAAAAGGATATGTCATGCATTAAAGAAGTTGCCATTATTGTTGCTATGTATATACAAATTATGTTAATGTTGTCAAGAATACATTTCGAACCGTCAGACTTATTAGCCGATTGAATGAGCAGCAACTTAAACTTATTTGTGAAACTGAAATTACTGTGTGTTTCTCATTTAACATTACATGTTCACTATGCGTTTTATTTAGACAGTATTCCTTTAAACTGTGAAGAAGTTATTACCCGTGAATCCGTCTGTGCAGGGCAGAGATCTCTTCTCTCCTTCCAAGGTCGCCTCCCAAATTGTGCCTCTGTAATCCGTGTCTGATTGGCACACCTTTACCTCGACGTCTATGCGGATAGAACAGCATGCAGAATAGAATACTTTTATATATGAATATGCCAGTACCAATGATTTAGAGAAAGGTAACAATATATATATGCCATCACCCAATAAAGTTTTTTTGATTTTTCAAAAAAAATATTGGGGCGAGCGAACGATTAAAAAAAATCAATTTTAAATATGTTCATGGAAAGGCATCTTTTTTGTAAATTTAATTTAAAGATAATAAAGAATAAAGCACAAATCAAGCCAACCCAAAGAGATTATATAGAATTATATGCATCGTACTAAAATCAGAGGTTAAGAATAGGTCATGCCATTCTTGTCAGTACGGTCAGGTCCCGGGCGTATACGCATGAATCCCATATTGACAATACTGCGTTCTACCATATCTTTTACCTTGAACGATACACGTCGGCTGGAGTCCGCTCCACCCATCGGACGCGGTGCACTGTCTCGTGTCGTCACCTAACAGGAAGAAACCTTGGAAACACGTGTAACGTGCCGTCGACGCAAAAGTTGTTCCCGATGTGAACGTAACTGCACCATTAACCGGTGAAGGCAGCGATTTACAATCTATAATAAACAATCAGTATGTTTAATTTCTTTGTATGGAAATAATCCTGTTGACTCTTTACAACTTTTATTATTTTTTAAGCAATTACAATTTTACATACGTCATTTTATAGATGATACCAATGTGCAATTTAAAATGAATCAAAACATAAAACGAATAAAGGAATTGATTTCAGAAAGCGTATTACCACAAATCTTACCAATAATGGTACAGGCAGGTGCGGACGCATTCCAACCAGTGTCCAAGCATATTCTACTAGTCGCACCAATCAAAGTATAACCAGTCTTGCAGCTGTACGTTGCAATCAATCCAAATAATGTTCCGCTTGAAATATCAACAAGTCCGTTGGTAGGAACATGCGGTTGACCACAATCAAACGCGATGGAAGTGGATGTGGCTGTGCTGGTGTCAGTATATGTAGCTGTACTGATGTCAGTAGATGTGGCTGTAATGGTGTCAGTATATGTGGCTGTACTGGTGTCAGTAGATGTGACTGTACTGGTGTCAGTAGATGTGGTTGTACTGGTGTCAATAGATGTTGGTGTACTGGAGTCAGGAGATGTGGCTGTACTGGAATCAGTCGATGTGGTTGTACTGAACTCAGTAGATGTGGCTGTACCTGTGTCAGTAGATGTGGCTGTACTGGTGTCAGTAGATGTGGCTGTACTTGTGTAAGTAGCTGTGGGTAATATGGTGTAAGTAGATGTGGCTGTACTGTTGTCAGTGGATGTGGCTGTACTGTTGTCAGTAGATGTGGCTGTACTGGTGTCATTATATGTGGCTGTACTGGTGTCAGTAGATTTTTCTGTACTGTTGTCAGTATATGTGGCTGTACTGGTGTCAGTAGATGTGACCGTACTGGTGTCAGTATATGTGGCTGTACTGGAATCAGTAGACGTGGCTGTACTGTTGTCAGTGGATGTGGCTGTACTGTTGTCAGTAGATGTGGCTGTACTGATGTCAGTATATGTGGCTGTACTGCTTTCAGTAGATGTGGCTATACTGGTGTCAGTAGATGTGACTGAACTGGAGTCAGAAGTTGTGGCTGTACTGGAGTAAGTAGATGTGGTTGTTCTGGAATCAGTAAATGTGGCTGTACTGGAGTCAGTAGATGTAGCTGTATTGGTGTCAGTAGATGTGGCTGTACTGGTGTCATTAGATGTGGCTGTACTGGTGTCAGTAGATGTGGATATACTGGTGTCAGTAGATATGGTTGTACTGGTGTCAGTGGATGTTGGTGTACTGGAGTCAGAAGATATGGCTGTACTGGAGTCAGTAGATGTGGCTGTACTGGAATCAGTAGATGTGGCTGTACTTGTGTCAGTAGATGTGGCTGTACTGGTGTCAGTAGAAGTGGCTGTACTGGTGTAAGTAGCTGTGGGTGATATGGTGTCAGTAGATGTGGCTGTGCTGTTGTCAGTGGATGTTGTTGTACTGTTGTCAGTAGATGTTGGTGTACTGGTGTCAGTATATGTGGCTGTATTGGTGTCAGTAGCTGTGGGTGATATGGTGACAGTATATGTGGCTGTACTGGTGTCAGTAGATGTTTCTGTACTGTTGTCAGTAGATGTGGCTGTACTGGTGTCAGTAGATGTGGCTGTACTGGTGTCATTAAATGTGGCTGTACTGTTGTCAGTAGATGTGGCTGTACCGGTTTCAGTAGATGTGGCTGTACTTTTGTCAGTAGCTGATGGTGTTATGGTGTCAGTAGATATTTCTGTACTGCTGTCAGTAGGTGTTGCTGTACTGCTGTCAATATATGTGGCTGTACTTGTAATAGGAGATGTGGCTGTACTGGTGTCAGTAGCTGTGGCTGTACTGATATCAGTAGATGTGGCTGTACTGGAATCAGTAGATGTGGCCGTACTGGAGTCAGTAAATGTAGCTGTACTTGTGTCAGTATATGTGGCTGTACTGGTGTAAGTAGCTGTAAGTGATATGGTGTCAGTATATGTGGCTGTATTGTTGTCAGTGGATGTGGCTGTACTGTTGTCAGTAGATGTGGCTGTACTGGTGTCAGTATATAGGGCTGTACCGCTGTACGAAGATGTGGCTGTAGTGGTGTCAGTAGATGTGACTGTACTGGAGTCAGAAGATGTGGCTGTACTGGAGTCAGTTGATGTGGCTGTGCTGGAATCAGTAGATGTGGCTGTACTGGAGTCAGTAGCTGTAGCTGTAATGGTGTCAGTAGATGTGGCTGTACTAGTGTCATTAGATGAGGCTGTACTGGTGTCAGTAGGTGTGGCTGTACTGATGTCAGTAGATGTGGCTGTACTGTTGTCAGTACCTGATGATGTTATGGTGTCAGTAGGTGTTCCTGTACTGCTGTCAATATATGTGGCTGTACTTGTAATAGGAGAGGTTTCTGTACTGCTGTCAGTAGCTGTGACTGTACTGGTATCAGTAGATGTGGCTGTACTGGAATCAGTAGATGTGGCTGTACTGGAGTCAGTAGATGTGGCTGTACTGGTGTGAGTAGATGTGGCTGTACTGGAGTCAGAAGATGTGGCTGAACTTGAGTCAGTAGATGTGGCGGTACTGGAATCAGTAGAGGTGGCTGTAGTGGAGTCAGTAGGTGTAGCTGTACTGGTGTCAGTAGATGTGGCTGTACTGGTGTCATTAAATGTGGCTGTACTGGTGTTAGTAGATGTGGTTGTACTGGTGTCAGTAGATGTGGCTGTACTGGTGTCAGTAGCTGATGGTCTTATGTTGTCAGTAGGTGTTTCTGTACTGCTGTCAGTAGGTGTTGCTGTACTGCTGTCAACATATGTGGCTGTACTTGTAATAGAAGAGGTGGCTGTACTGGTGTCAGTAGCTGTGGCTGTACTTGTAATAGGAGAGGTGGCTGTACTGGTGTCAGTAGCTGTGGCTGTACTGGTATCAGTAGATGTGGCTGTACTGAAATAAGTAGAAGTGGTCGTACTGGAGTCAGATGATGTGGCTGTACTGGTGTAAGTATCTGTGGGTGATATGGTGTCAGTAGATGTGGCTGTACTGTTGTCAGTAGATGTGGCTGTACTGGTGTCAGTAGATGTGGCTGTACTGGAGTCAGTAGATGTGGCTGTACTGGTGTCAGTAGATTTGGCTGTACTGGTGTCAGTAGATGTGGCTGTACTGGTGTCAGTAGATGTGGGTGTACTGGTTTCAGTTGATGTGGATGTACTGGTGTCAGTAGATGTGGCTGTACTGGTGTCAGTAGATGTTGGTATACTGGAGTCAGAAGATGTGGCTGTACTGGAGTCAGTAGATGTGGCTGTACTGGTGTCAGTAGCTGATGGTGTTATAGTGTCAGTAGGTTTTTCTGTACTGCTGTCAGTAGGTGTTGCTGTGCTGCTGTCAACATATGTGGCTGTACTTGTAATAGGAGAGGTGGCTTCACTGGTGTCAGTAGCTGTGGCTGTACTTGTAATAGGAGAGGTGGCTGTACTAGTGTCAGTAGAGGTGGCTGTATTGGTATCAGTAGATGTGGCTGTACTGAAATCAGTAGAAGTGGCCGTACTGGAGTCAGTAGATGTGGCTGTACTGGTGTCAGTAGATGTGGCTGTACTGGTGTAAGTAGGTGTGGGTGATATGGTGTCAGTATATGTGGCTGTACTGTTATCAGTGGATAAGGCTGTACTGTTGTCAATAGATGTGGCTGTACTGGTGTCAGTATATGTGGCTGTACTGCTGTCAGTAGATGTGGCTATACTGGTGTCAGTAGATGTGACTGTACTGAAGTCAGAAGATGTGGCTGTACTGGAATCAGTAGATGTGGGTGTACTGGTGTCAGTAGATGTGGATGTACTGGTGTCAGTAGATATGGCTGTACTGGAATCAGTGGATAATACTGTACTGGAATCAGTAGATGTGGCTGTACTGGTGTCAGTAGAAGTGGGTGTACTGGTGTCAGTAGATGTGGGTGTACTGGTGTCAGTAGATGTGGCTGTACTGGTGTCAGTAGATGTGGGTGTACTGGTTTCAGTAGACGTGGATGTACTGGTGTCAGTGTATGTGGCTGTACTGGTGTCAGTAGATGTTGGTGTTCTGGAGTCAGAAGATGTGGCTGTACTGGAGTCAATAGATGTGGGTGTACTGGAATCAGTTGATATGACTGTACTGGTGTCAGTAGATGTGGCTGTACTGGTGTAAGTAGCTGTGGGTAAAATGGTGTCAGTAGATATGGCTGTACTGTTGTCAGTGGATGTGGCTGTACTGTTGTCAGTAGATGTGGCTGTACTGGTGTCAGTATATGTGGCTGTACTGCTGTCAGTAGCTGTGGGTGATATTGTGTCAGTGGATGTGGCTTTACTGTTGTCAGTAGATTTGGCTGTACTGGTGTCAGTAGATGTGGCTGTACTTGTGTCAGTAGATGTGGCTGTCCTGGAATCAGTAGAGGAGGCTGTACTGGAGTCAGTAGCTGTAGCTGTACTGGTGTCAGTAGATGTGACTGTACTGGTGTCATTAAATGAGGCTGTAGTGGTGTCAGTAGATGTGGGTGTACTGGTGTCAGTAGATGTGGAAGTACTGGAGTCAGTAGATGTGGCTGTACTGGAATCAGTAGATGTGACTGTACTGGAGTCAGTAGATGTGGCTGTACTGGTGTCAGTAGATGTGGGTGTACTGGTGTCAGTAGATGTAGCTGTACTGGAATCAGTAGAGGTGGCTGTACTGGAGTTAGTAGGTGTAGCTGTACTGGTATCAGCAGATGTGGCTGTACTGAAATCAGTAGAAGTGGCCGTACTGGAGTCAGTGGATGTGGCTGTACTGGTGTAAGTAGCTGTGGGTGATATGCTGTCAGTAGATGTGGCTGTACTGTTGTCAGTGGATAAGGCTGTACTGTTGTCAGTAGATGTGGCTGTACTGGTGTCAGTATATGTGGCTGTACTGCTGTCAGTAGATGTGGCTGTACTGGTGTCAGTAGATGTGACTGTACTGGAGTCAGAAGATGTGGCTGTACTGGTGTCAGTAGAAGTGGGTGTACTGGTGTCAGTAGATGTGGGTGTACTGGTGTCAGTAGATGTGGGTGTACTGGTGTCAGTAGATGTGGATGTACTGGAGTCAGTAGATGTGGCTGTACTGGAATCAGTAGATGTGGCTGTACTGGAGTAAGTAGATGTGGCTGTACTGTTGTAAGTAG
This sequence comes from Dreissena rostriformis, assembly GCA_007657795.1. NCBI lineage: Eukaryota > Metazoa > Mollusca > Bivalvia > Myida > Dreissenidae > Dreissena > Dreissena rostriformis. The sequence goes on from VMBQ01004723.1 coordinate 63,546, forward strand.
ATGTGGCTGTACTGGTGTCATTAAATGTGGCTGTAGTGGTGTCAGTAGATGTGGCTGTACTGGTTTCAGTAGATGTGGCTGTACTGGTGTCAGTAGCTGATGGTGTTATGGTGTTAGTAGATGTGTCTGTACTGCTGTCAGTAGGTGTTGCTGTAATGCTGTCAATATATGTGGCTGTACTTGTGATAGGGGAGGTGGCTGTACTGGTGTCAGTAGCTGTGGCTGTACTGGTATCAGTAGATGTGGAAGTACTGGAATCTGTAGATGTGGCCGTACTGGAGTCAGTAGATGTGGCTGCAATGGTGTCAGAAGATGTAGTTGTACTGGTGTCAGTAGATGTTGATGTACTGGTGTCATTAGATGTGGCTGTACTTGTGTCAGAAGATGTGGCTGTACTGGTGTCAGTAGATGTGGGTGTACTGGTGTCAGTAGATGTGGATGTACTGGTGTCAGTAGATGTGGGTGTACTGGTGTCAGTAGATGTGACTGTACTGGAGTCAGAAGATGTGGCTGTACTGGAGTCAGTAGATGTGGCTGTACTGGTGTCAGTAGATGTGGCTGTACTGGTGTCAGTAGATGTGTCTGTACTGGTGTCATTAAATGTGGCTGTAGTGGTGTCAGGAGATGTGGATGTACTGGTGTCAGTAAAAGTGGCTGTACTGGAATCAGTGGATAATACTGTACTGGAATCAGTAGATGTGGGTGTACTGGTGTCAGTAGATGTGGCTGTACTGGTGTCAGTAGAGGTGGCTGTACTGGAGTCAGAAGGTGTAGCTGTACTGGTGTCAGTAGATGTGGCTGTACTGGTGTCAGTAGATGTGGGTGTACTGGTGTCAGTGGATGTGGCTGTACTGGTGTCAGTAGATGTGGCATTCGTCATTTGTATAATAAACGCAGCAATGAACAAAGCCGCATATAACAACATTTTCATCGTTCTTCTTTACAGCATCAACAGTCAATCGAAATAGCTCGATATGTCCTTAAACAAACAAACAATAATAACACATGCGATAACACTTTGAAAGACATATGATAAAATAAATATGAGGCAGGCATAATCATCATCATCATCATCATCATCATCATCATCATCATCATTATCATCATCATGATCATCATCATCATCATCATCATCATCATCATCATCATCATCATCATCATCATCATCATCATCNTGGTGTCAGTAGCTGTGGCTGTACTGGTGTCAGTAGCTGTGGCTGTACTGGTGTCAGTAGCTGTGGCTGTACTGGTGTCAGTAGCTGTGGCTGTACTGGTGTCAGTAGCTGTGGCTGTACTGGTGTCAGTAGCTGTGGCTGTACTGGTGTCAGTAGCTGTGGCTGTACTGGTGTCAGTAGCTGTGGCTGTACTGGTGTCAGTAGCTGTGGCTGTACTGGTGTCAGTAGCTGTGGCTGTACTGGTGTCAGTAGCTGTGGCTGTACTGGTGTCAGTAGCTGTGGCTGTACTGGTGTCAGTAGCTGTGGCTGTACTGGTGTCAGTAGCTGTGGCTGTACTGGTGTCAGTAGCTGTGGCTGTACTGGTGTCAGTAGCTGTGGCTGTACTGGTGTCAGTAGCTGTGGCTGTACTGGTGTCAGTAGCTGTGGCTGTACTGGTGTCAGTAGCTGTGGCTGTACTGGTGTCAGTAGCTGTGGCTGTACTGGTGTCAGTAGCTGTGGCTGTACTGGTGTCAGTAGCTGTGGCTGTACTGGTGTCAGTAGCTGTGGCTGTACTGGTGTCAGTAGCTGTGGCTGTACTGGTGTCAGTAGCTGTGGCTGTACTGGTGTCAGTAGCTGTGGCTGTACTGGTGTCAGTAGCTGTGGCTGTACTGGTGTCAGTAGCTGTGGCTGTACTGGTGTCAGTAGCTGTGGCTGTACTGGTGTCAGTAGCTGTGGCTGTACTGGTGTCAGTAGCTGTGGCTGTACTGGTGTCAGTAGCTGTGGCTGTACTGGTGTCAGTAGCTGTGGCTGTACTGGTGTCAGTAGCTGTGGCTGTACTGGTGTCAGTAGCTGTGGCTGTACTGGTGTCAGTAGCTGTGGCTGTACTGGTGTCAGTAGCTGTGGCTGTACTGGTGTCAGTAGCTGTGGCTGTACTGGTGTCAGTAGCTGTGGCTGTACTGGTGTCAGTAGCTGTGGCTGTACTGGTGTCAGTAGCTGTGGCTGTACTGGTGTCAGTAGCTGTGGCTGTACTGGTGTCAGTAGCTGTGGCTGTACTGGTGTCAGTAGCTGTGGCTGTACTGGTGTCAGTAGCTGTGGCTGTACTGGTGTCAGTAGCTGTGGCTGTACTGGTGTCAGTAGCTGTGGCTGTACTGGTGTCAGTAGCTGTGGCTGTACTGGTGTCAGTAGCTGTGGCTGTACTGGTGTCAGTAGCTGTGGCTGTACTGGTGTCAGTAGCTGTGGCTGTACTGGTGTCAGTAGCTGTGGCTGTACTGGTGTCAGTAGCTGTGGCTGTACTGGTGTCAGTAGCTGTGGCTGTACTGGTGTCAGTAGCTGTGGCTGTACTGGTGTCAGTAGCTGTGGCTGTACTGGTGTCAGTAGCTGTGGCTGTACTGGTGTCAGTAGCTGTGGCTGTACTGGTGTCAGTAGCTGTGGCTGTACTGGTGTCAGTAGCTGTGGCTGTACTGGTGTCAGTAGCTGTGGCTGTACTGGTGTCAGTAGCTGTGGCTGTACTGGTGTCAGTAGCTGTGGCTGTACTGGTGTCAGTAGCTGTGGCTGTACTGGTGTCAGTAGCTGTGGCTGTACTGGTGTCAGTAGCTGTGGCTGTACTGGTGTCAGTAGCTGTGGCTGTACTGGTGTCAGTAGCTGTGGCTGTACTGTTGTCAGTAGCTGTGGCTGTACTGCTGATAACCTGCTGTGTATGTGTACCTACAAGGTATATATACATTGTATTTACAAATCAGCGTCGAAGCCCCGCTGAGGCACGACGAGGAAGCTGCCTTGGCTTAAAAATGCTGACAGAAAAAATCAAATGCAAGTTTCTTCATAATCAATGAAATTAGGGATACGTGGGGCACATTTTTGCATTTGCATGTATTCTAATATTATATTTCACAAATGCGTACATTTTATCACGTTCTTCTAGATGCGTATGAGAGCAAAGCTGGAGACCGTTTCACCTTTGGTTGCAATGTATTTGTTACTTGCATGACACTTTTGTATTCGTATCGATTGAAAAATACTAACCGGTAGTTGCAAAGTTTCAAAACAACTATGATACCAACCAACGCGTTACATGTGTAATGATTTCATTGATGTGTTGCATATTGCAATTTAATATTATATTCCAACTGCAATGTTGTAGCAATTAATTAAAAAGAAAGACATTTAACACGTCTTCAATGCTAAATTCTGTTGCAAGGAGTTCTATGTAACCTCATAACACTTAATTTCTGAACATAAATACCATATTGGTTCAAAACATGTCCGCAATAAAATTTTAATGTGAATGTAATACAACTTCATTACGAAGACGAAACTTGTTGTGGCATACGATACGAACAACGCTCATTGTTATGGCTGCATTTTGACAGAGGTTCGTACATCATTTTAATTGACCGGTACAGTTTTCCAGTTATGGACTTAAAAAAAAACAACCGGAACGCCGGCATTATGTCTGGTCTGTGACTGAAACAGCCATTGTGTTTTGGGAAAATGAAAATTGGTCGGACTAACAATGCGCTAGGAACGCAATTTCAACTTAGAAGAATCATAGCATATCAAACGAAACACCTGGACCGGTGTTATAAATGCGCTTGTGTTTTATGTAATTGTATTCGTCCAGGTTTTCATTATTCTGTTAGGATAACAACTGGACAACTGGACGACAAAAGAAAATACTAATATATCGATGTTTTTAATATGTTTTTGTTTATAATTGTACTCGTAGGATTATCATGTTGAAGCGTGTTTATTCACCCCTAACTTGTGCCTAAATTGAAATATATGATCCCTCGACACACTCCAGGTGTGCATGTATTTCTTATTCAGCACCGTGGAAATCGTGCACATACCTACACAGACGCCTTCATGTTTAAGAAGCAATGTATATGCTATGGTAACATCTTCCCATATTGATAAGTAAATATGTGCGCGTAAAAATACAAGCATATACGACCATTACCCTCTGGGCAATCTGTCTCTATTGCGTTTAAAACAAAACATATTCTAAGCATATAGAAAGCACTCCTTTCAATGTACTGCTATTTTCTAAAGCGGTATGTAACCTCAGCTATCAAATGGCATGCATGGTCACTTTAACTGACTCTCTTGTTAACACGCAGCGTTTGCATATACAACAAGCTTCGTAAATACTCGTCATTTATTTCGAATTGATTACTTAATCCAAGTTGCGTAACTCGATCATCGAATATTAGTTCCATTTGTTGTATCCATTAGAAAGCCCAAATTATATATTTATCAAATGAGGTTTTAACAGCTCTCTTATACATTAACATGACCAAACTTCTTGCTTAGTTGTGTCATTCTTCTCCTCTCAATGTTCCTCAACTCAATCTTCTTCTTCGTGCGGGTCGGGTGCAAGATAGCTTTACCTCATCCAATTATTTTTTCAAGCCGGGCTTTACATAACGTACACTGACATGACATATGTTTATACCGGATGAGGATAGGTTTTTTATATTCCCTTAATATGAAAACTAAAGGGCTTAAACCAATGAATATGTTTGAATAGGTTTGCTTGCAAGCAATTCTTCTTCTTAGAGGAGGCTATGTCCATCAAAAGCCTGGGCCTGACAGGTATATCTTTTTCGTCTTTAATAACTGATGCTTTTACGCATAATCTTAAAATCGTCTATTAAATTGTTCAGAGCTTCCTCACCAAGAAAAATATTCTATAGTATAATACTGACGTTAATGGCTTCGATGGTATACCCTTTTCTGAAACTTGACTTAGTTGAACAGTTGACAATGCCGATTTACTTTTCCCATTTCACACGCCGTTCAAACGGGATAGACGAAAGATCCCAATGTATGCATTCAAGTATATATCAAAATCTGATCTTTGCAATCGAGCGACCAGATATACAAATCGACTATCTAGAATGTATATGGGTTAAATAACGTATCAAAGGAAGGCGAATTTTATTCGCTTCTTTATGTAAACCTCCAAACTCTAGTCCATATATACTAGAATGCATAACACGGACACCGGTATTGAAAACATTGTGTATACAGGTGACTTTAATTTCGACATGAATAAATCACAGTGTAAGATCAAAATGGACTCGCTTCTTGTACAGTACAATATCTCCCACATAATAAATAAACCTACTCATTTTAACGAAACCTATTCTTTTCTTGACCTTCTTATGATAACATCTTCATTGACAGTGCTAATAAGTGGCGTTTGAGAACCTTTTCTTAATCAACACGTTTGGTATAATTGTCCAGTCTACTGCGTCATAACTTCAACAGAAGAGCTGGGTCTTATTGTAAACGCAAAATATGGAGGTACACAGATGGGGACTACAATAAAGTAAGGCATCTTAAACACAACTTTGAATGGAACAATTGCTGCGATAATAATATTAGTATATATACCTCAAATTCAACATGTCAACGTGTCTCGTTTTGTGACACTACTATCCCATCCGAAATAGTGACAGTCAGAACCGGTGATCATTCATGTCTACATAATAGCATACGAAAGAAAATCCGACGCCACAAACGAGCATATACGAAAACCAAGGCTACCAATTTAGATTGGCATCAAAACACTTTAAAAAAAATGTTACCATGTATGAGTCAATCAAATATCCTAAATTCCTTCTTCCAATCTCAATCTACTATAACTATATCCATTACATATGTGCACAACTTTAATTCCCAATATTCAGACTGTCCCATCTTAGAAGGTCTCATCGCTTCTTAGATTTTATCAAAATGATGAAAACTGGACAGGCCTTAGGACCGTACGACATAAATAACCAAGCCTGAAAACAAATCGCAGCTGCGATTGCAGGCCAACTTCAAAATATTTTCATTTTTTTTCATCAGTACTGGAAGGATTCCAGGAGCTGGAAAGAAGCACTTGTGTGCGCAATTCACAAAAGTCCTGATTCTCCGAATGTTTGCAACTTAAGCCCAATCTCCCTCGTAAGCGTTCCACTGTCAACCAATTAATCTTTATTAATCACTGCTTTTGCATGGTATTAATACATAAGTGGTTAGCGTCGTATTGTCTGACATTTCAAAGGCATTCGATAGAGTAAGACACGAATGACTAACTCCTAACCTCCGACTAAGATGTATCTCTGGCAATCTTCTATCTTGGTTAAAAGACCAGCTTGACAGGAGATAGAGTGTTGTTATTTCCGGCCTCAAATCTGACTAATTACCTATCAATGCTCGTGTGCCTCAATGGTCTATTTTATGGTCCCTCCTTTTTGTATACATTAATGCCATTGTACGAGTTATTTAATGTCAAATTTGTATGTTTGCAGACGATTCTGTGCAATATATAATCGTCTACAATCAGGCTGAAGCGGTTGCTTAACTCAATTTCGATCTTGCAAAAATCCATGCATAGGCTGATTAGTGGTGGGTACCTTCAATCGACCCAAAACTGAGTCTTAAGTAATATCTAGAAAAATTAACCGCCCAATCAAACCCCTATTTTTGTCAACGACTGCGATGAATGAGGTTTCGTCTCATAAACATCTAGGTTTGAACTTTTTTAAATCATGTTCCTGGCATGACCATATTGAATCAATCAAGAAGAAAGCATGGCACAGAATACAACTAATGAGATCTTTTCAGTATACGCTCGATAGAAAAAACCTTCCATCTATACATACGACATGTTTAAAAACGAATTATTTAATACGCTGATGTAGTATGGTTTAATGTAACTACACAAGATGCAATAGCACTTGAAATGATTCAAACGATAAGCGGCAAAGATAATTAGCGGCTCTCGAACCCTTAACATAGAGGCGAACAAAACATAAACTTACCCACTTCTGCAAGATGTATAATTCACTATCAACCACATACGTATGTACACTTATCCCCTCTAGCGTGGTTGAAAAAATGGCTTTTTTTTTAGTTCTAGCACTACTCGCAGCATTCAATGTAAATCACAACAGTATATACACTCGTTCCTACCATCAACTATAATAAGCTTGTGGAACACTCTACCAGAATCTGTTAGAACGGCTCCTACTCTCCTTGCTTTCAAAGCAGTCCTAAACATATAATTCCCAATCATTACTATGACGGTGACCGGGTGTCTAATATTCTATATGCACGTTTTCGAGGGCTTAAATGAACACTTGTACGCGACAAACATAGTAAATAGTCCATATTGTCAACGTGGTGAGATTGAAGATACATATCACTTTTTCTTTAACACCCAAAAAAATAGCTGTCCTATCCTATATGTCCAGGTTCCAACCCATAACTTTGCAACTCTCGTCGGTGTTAAAGAAGGATCATACGAGGCCAATTCATTGATATTCAAGCATGTTCAGTCTTTCACCCCAGATAGATTATAGCGTTACTCCATATCATGACCAAACCATGTTCTGCTAACAAAGCCCCGTCACGCAACTGCTTCTTTTCATTTTGTACATCTCTAATTCTGAAACTCTACTACTTTTATCGTTTTCTTACTACGATGAGCATACTAGAAAGTAATGCTGACAAATGTAAACTTATTATCTTTGAAATTTACACTATTCTGTTACACCTTTTTGTACTATAACTCATATCATTTTCCCATTACTATACTTTATTATACTACCAAATAATGTTCTATATTGGTATTAATTGTATCATGTCTTTACATTTTCGCTACAAATTTAGTAGTTTACACCATATCAGCAGCACTTCTATCTGACAGAAGAGAGACATGGTATAAGCATCGAGCTTTTTTCTCAATTCTGTCACATCGTACTTTGCAGTACTTTGCATTCTATATGTTAAGCAGTAAACCATATCTTGTCAAAATAGTATGCATGTTTGTTTTGTATTGCTAACATGTGTTTAAGAATAACTAAATAAATATGGTTTAAACAAGTTTAACTCTAGACATGTAGTTATGTTTATGTGAACATTTATTTGTTTTTGTTAATCATTTGATACCTGATTGTCAAAATGCGAGAACATTCAGTCTCATATAAATTAGCTCAAGATATACGCTGTTATACTGCCCTCTAGATAACAGCAACAGCTTGTGAAGCGAACGTTAGATTGGGACAAGTTTAAATTGTATTTATGTTTTAAAACAATCTAGACAATTCCTCAATATATGGCAAGACATGATTAAGACAGGATTTTGCGGGTGGACTGCCGGACAATGGAACGGACGAACATACGCATGGACAATGAAGGATAGGGATACATAAACTGTAATATTTTTTTAGAAGAAATGGTACCATAAGTCAATGATATTATAAAGTGTACAATTCCGACAATTTTGTGTTCTAAACAGGAAAGATTTCGTTCATACTATCAAAGTTAAATCACCTTTATGTGTACATCATGGTTAAGGAAGGAATTTGTAATGCGACCGATTTTGCTTTTGATATAAATTCCAATTCAACATCAATGTATGTATTGATTGAAATATAGCATGTGTATGCAAAGTACAACAAAACGCAGCCCAATACTTATCTAAAGAGTATTTACATTCTTGTTGGAACAAAATGATAAATAGTTTTATTTGTTATTAATGTATTTCTTATTATATTTGCATAACATATACACTTTGATAAATGAAATATTATCGTTGTTGAGTAATTGGATATTACATAGCACTTTTTTGTTTAGTCGGCCACCTTCGATAATACCTTTTTACATACTTGTTACGACGTTGTTACTATGTGTTTAATATGAATAAGAAGTAATATTCAGTTTCAATAATTCTTTGATATCATTTATTTAAAAATATTTCGGTTCTCGACGTATTTAAAAAGGGACAATGCTCTATTTGCAAATCGTGTGATGAATCATGAACCTTGAAAATGCGATCCTTACGGGTATTGTTTTGATGTTTGATTAAAATTGGGGTATGTTGGAAAATAAATAATACTCGTTTTTAATTCAATTTGAGTCAATAGGCTTATACAATTGGTTCACTCAAAAATATCCTTAACGGTTGTCGAATAAGAGGCATTTAAATGTATGTACCCTAGTTTTTGAATTGTATGTTCGTTATCAGCGTCATGTTTTAAAAATTGTATATGTTTTAATTGTCAGCGTATTTGTAGTTAAAGTTAGTAGTCTGGTTCATTATTTAAACATTAATTGTTTCTATATATGAGCAATATTAAAGGTCAATGTTCACCGTCGCGATTTGTAAAGTCTCGTGCGCCTAATATATANTATATATAAATGTATACGATAAATTAGAAGTCTGGTTCATTAATATCAAAGCTAGGGAAAATCTGTTGTTGTTTTTTGGAAGAAGTGATTATCAATAATAATGTTATGTTTGTCGGATCATTTAACAAGGTAATTTCGAGTATTAACAGTATATTGTTAAGGGGATACCACAAACATGTTGCGCTTCATGGGCACCGCCCTTGAATATTTGAACTGTAATACGCTCAGCACACCCTTCTGGGAATTTACCATTGTTAAATAATTTGCTACAACAAAAAATAAAAGAAAAGACTATATGATTCGTATAATTTTTTTAATATTTGGCAATAAGTGAATCGTTAATAAGGCTTTTTAATTGTCTTGATAGACCATAGCTTTTTGTCCAACCGATTGATCTAAATCGGCGCCATAAATATATTTAGATGTATACTTTAATGTTCGTGCCATATCATCTGTTGCTTTACTCCCGTACAGAGCATTGAATGAGTGTATAGTTCACTAATCGTAATGTTTGACGGGCCCTTATTGTTTTGTTTAGAACGTGTTTTAATATCTTTTCCAAAACGATTTTGAATTTGTTATAGCTATCGTGCTTATACGACCGCCTTCTTTAGACCTGAACAGTTTTTTACTGTTTACGTTTTAATTTATCATATTCTCGCTTTTGATTAATTCATTCCTGCGTGCTCGACTTTATTTCAGGTGCATTAAATTATTGTTAACAGTGATATGTTCGACTTGGATGATTTATGTCTGCTTTTTTGTTTACCGAATATTTCAAGTGCGCTGTTGCAAATAAAATCGGCGAACACAGATATTGTATCGTCAGAAGCGGATGCATTTTTTATGTAATTTTAATAGATAATTACTCATCTTATTATATCATACGCTCTAATCTAATAATATACGCTATCAATATGACAGGTGAGTAATTGCACTTGCTTTTGAATACACACACGCACACATCAGCCGGTGACTCACACCGACACACCCGTCTGTTTCGAAAACCACACATCCACCTCTTTCAACGACCCTCAATGACCTTTGTTCTCGTATAACCATAGACAAAGTAGTTATAGTTATAGAAATGTTTAATGTAATCTGAATACTGGTGTTAATGTTTTATTTGTATATTTCTTTCCGCAGATATATTCCGAATACCTTTAGGCATTGTTCGCGAATACGAGTTTTTTCGTTCATTTTATTCAGTGTGATTATGTTCTCGACAAAAATCCATCAAATACACGAAACAAATTGTTGCAAAGTTAAAGTTATCAGAGTAATGCCATATTAGATATACGTTTAAGACAAAAATCGTTAAACATTGTACATGCAGTTTCATAGCAAACATGTCCTTAACGATAACCCACTTGCCTTGTTTTCACGGCTTTTTGAAAAAATAGCGCTAATCATCATTCAGTTTAGAAATCTCTATTTGTACGTTTAACAAATTTTGCGATTTAAGAATATGTTTGCAAACTCTTTTGTTTTGTTTTGATAACAGATTGCCAAACTATGTTCGCGGATAAAGGCACACCCAAAGTTATCAAACGACTTCGTAATGCTAGAACAGTTTTCAAAAACCGACGTAATATTACTATCCCATTATCATAATGTTCGTAGTGGGCAACATGAATATATATTAAAATCGGAAACCTGGTTATAAATCTTACACAATTGAAAGAGATACCATAACGTTTTTCTTCTTGATTTATATATGCACGTTCTCAAACAGATGCACAAAGCCCAATGAAACTAAACTTGAAAATACCATAAATTAATTCTTACTAGAAGGCTTATACAGGTACAGTTACTGGGCTCAAATAAAAGTGTTTAAATGACATAACTTGACAGATTAAAACATCGCGAAACAAGACCCACATACATCAGTATAAAATACTATAGCGCATAGTTTTACTTGTTGCAAGCGTTGTCAAAAATATGAATAATACTTAAGAGTTTTTTTTAATGAATCCATCGTTTAGTGGGACGAATGTTTTTTTGAAATTGTAAACAAATTTATACTTCAACTGTGTTTCTTTCCTAAATAAATTAATCTATGTATGAATATATTCATGTTACAGTCATAATTATTGTTTATGAATGTTGTTTTGGAAATATAACAATAGTTTAGACATTTTTAAAAATGCTGATTATATTTCGTTTAGTGATTGCAAATTAAAAATATAAAATAGAAATTAATGTCACGTGTATACTACACTTTAAAGCCACGCTGTTTATGTATGTTTGTACGTATTATAATTTGAAATTATTTAAGCATGTACATGTCATTGACCATTTCAATGTTATTACTTATTTTGAGACTGTGAATCAATATATACATATGGGCCTGACGCCTAGAGTATGAGGAATAATCTTTCACACACTTATTTTGTTAAACAAATCATTACCATACGAAAAAATTGAATGTGTTTACATTCAAATTGGATACATATTTTTATTTATGGTCATGTCTAAACAATCGTTGTATTAAACGATGCACTTAATGCATGTGTTTAATAATAATGAATAGTATTTATTAATTGCATATAAGCAATTTTGGTCAAGAAAAACACAAATCTTGGACTACCTTGGGGCGTTTCCTTTAAAACTCGGCCATACAAGTAACACAAGCAGGCGCGTTTACCACAAAAGGGACAAAACATGTCGCCGCAACTTAAGAATTGTGATTACGCATACATATTAGATTATTTACAACCTACTTTTATTCCGTGTTTGTAAAGTGCGCAATATCGGATGCCATAATTGTAAGTTTTAGACACTTATGTTTCGCAAGCTGTCGTTAAGACTATTGTAAATATTTTTGACTCACCTACTTGTCGTTCAACAGTACTCAGGCCATTTTACTCTTGCATATCAATTACATTTTTTCACAGACGGGACACATGCATTTTGATATTAAACAACAAATATGGTTGTTATGATTAATGTGAGATCAATGAATTTAAAGAGGTAGATTAAATACAAATAAAACACATGTTGAAGATGATCGTAAGTGTTTGGGACAAGTCGTTATTGATCGGTATGAAATAATCACCCATAATGAGGCTGTAGCCATTAGTATGTAGAGACACTACTTGTCGTATATTTATATCAAATGCTATACCTGCGTGGTCGGTGTCGACTTGTTCGTCGAGATTTATCAAGGTTAGACTTCCTTTTCAATTAATCTCTCACGAATTTAATGTTCTTGTTCGTATCATTACAGTTCCTTCGTAGAGCTGTTTACATTCTATATAACGTGTACTAATCAAGTAGGTCAAATCCAAATAACCGATCATAATCATCGTAAGGTTTGGATTCAAGATACATGGACCTGAATTTCAAAATACATGACAATGGAAGTTCGATTTTAGTCATTTTCAATACTTATGAATTACATTATCTTAATGCTATTCAGAGGCCGAACCCTAACCTGAAACCCTTATCTAGAATCACCGGCATCAATTAAATTGGCGTGCAATAAAAGAAATTAAAGTCTTTCTAGTAAATGACGACATGGTAACATTTGGCCCATTTCATAAACAAATCGTAAGTTTTTCGTNTATGGATACAGCGTTCCATGAGTTTTCCAAGACAACTAAGAAGAGAGATAGGACGATAGTTAGAAGGCATTGACGGGTCGGACTTTTTAAAAACGGGGCAAAAGTTAGCTAATTTCCATGACGATGGGAATACTGACTAAGAAATGAGTGTTGTGAAGATGACAGAGAGCGGGACACACAATTCATGAATTCCATCTTTGATGAGTCTAGGGCTTATCAAATTGGGTCCACTTCCCTTTGATGGATCAATGAGCGTCGCTGCGTCGCGGACATCCTGTGCTGAAATTTGAATATCTGAGAGGACGTTATTGGTGATTGAGTTAATTTAAGGGATCGCTTGAGTGCTGTCATTTACAGTTGATTGCTTAGTCAAGAAGTTGTATAGGAGATCAGCTTTCTCTGCGTTTGTCGATGCTTCTGTGCCGTTGTCAATAAGCGTTGGAGTAGTGGTGGAGGACTGTTTATTTGAAAGCTGTTTGGCCATTTTAAACCAAGTTTTAGTGTCGATATTATCAGAGTTTATTTTGGAGATAAGTTTTGCATGGTGTGCTTTTTTAGTGTCTCTGATGACTTTCATTGTTTGATTACGGGATTTACGGAATTGAGCCCATGCTGGGTGTGTGTTTAAGCGTTTTGCTTTTTGGTGAAAGCGGTTACGTTTTGTATAAGCAGACGAACTTCTTTGGTCATCCAGGGCACGGCTTTCGGTCGAATAGTTATAACCTTGTTTGGAATGCTGTCAGATGCAGCAGAACAGATATTGTCAGCTACCTTATCAGCCAAGCTATTAAGATCTGGATCGTTAATAATCGAGTCCCAGTTAATTGATTTAAGATTGTTTCTAAATTTTGTGTAGTCGCCTTCGTTGTATAACCAGATGCGACGCTTGTCACGAATTTATGTTCTTGTTCGTTTCATTACAGTTCCTTCGTAGAGCTATTTAAAATCTATAGAACGTATACTAATCAAGTCGGTCAAATCCAAATAACCGATAATAATCATCGTAAGGTTTGGATTCAAGATGCATGGACCTGCATTTAAAATACATGACAATGGAAGTTCGATTTTAGTCATTTTCAATACTCACCATACTTATGAATTACATTATCTTAAAGCTATTCAGAGGCCGAACCCTAACCTGAAACCCTTATCTAGAATCGCCGGCATCAATTAAATTGGCGTGCAATAAAAACAATTAAAGTCTTTCTAATAAATGACGACATGGTAACATTTGGCCCATTTCATAAACAAATCGTAAGTTTTTCGTTTTCAAATGCCTATGAACGTTTCATAAACACGTTCGCAAACTTAAATTGATATAAGACGCATTTTTCACCGTTGAATTGAGCTGAAAATAATTAACAGGTCAAAAGAGTTAGTATATATGTGGTTACTGACTAATTATCTGCAACTCATCTTGCTGCCAGTTGTTTATAAAAAAATATATATTATATTCAATATTTTACATGACTGCCCCAGTCCTCTAAGCCGAGCGGAACTGTCTTTTTATTAGGATCGGAGTTAGCGTTCGTGTGTCGTATGATAAATATCGTTGCAGGAAATTAAAATGATCCCTAAAACAAAATTGTGTCTTCGTGTCGTATGAACGAATCTGCACTAAAACTAAATTTAGATTCACATCGTACATCGAATCATTTTTGTCATTTGTCAACACGAAAGTACGGTTGATATTCAAATGCATTATTTTTCTCTTTCCAGGATATTGTTTTAGAACGTTGATAGTGTATTAACAAATATAAGTGTATATGAAGTGAAAACACCAAAAATAAACGGTTGCGATAGACACTTATAAACATAGCATATACTGTTAGATGCGTCAAATATCACTTCAACATAATCTGACAAAACCAAATCTAGCGATTAAAGCTATTAAATTGCATGGAGTCAACTGAATCTCCCCTATGTTTATGGAACTACTAGAAATTGATTGTATTGCAATAATTATTGACACCAATTTGAGACTTTATAGGGCAAATAAATGCATGCTTTTGATGCGAATTAAGACACTATTTCGCTATTTTTTTGTTCGTCATTTTTACATTAAATGTCAATGTGAATAACTATTGAACCGAATGTGTGTACGGGAGAAAGTAAATACTGAACAAGTAATGATAAACTTACCTAATAGAAGCGTGAGTAACAGCATTAGTCGTCTTTTCGAAATACGAAAATCTTTGATGTGTGTCGTCATTGTTGATCTCGTATGCTCAACCTTCGATCAGAAATCTTGAGCGCAGATCACTGTTGACATAATTGATAATCAGGTATACACGTTGAAATGAGTTTGAGACTAGTAATTAAATGTTATTGAATAGCATTTTTCTGCCTGTTTGCCGAGTATCATATGTGGCATTGTTACATTTATTTTATAATAATCAATTCACATGACTTATTATTATAATTAGACATTTGACTATAATTTAGTTCGTGTAGGTCTAGTTCAGTCAAAAAGCTAATAATATGTAATTATATGATTGAGAAAAAAAAAGGTCAGTGGACATGTTCCCAGATGTTCTTCATTAAATGCTTTAAAGTTATAAATCAAATAATCGAAAAAGCTAAAGAGAATCGTACCACTAACCTCTTAATCAAAAAGGCCAAAACAAAAACCAATTACCCGATACAATTACAATTGTTCGAATTAGTAATTATTTGTTTACTATATTATCGATAATCCACGTATTGTCACGAAATGTAACGAAACACACACTCAAAATTATTCAATCCTTTCACCTGCGTTTGCAACGCTTCATAATATTATCAACTAAACCCATTTTCGCCTAGTGGACTCTCCCATCCTTCTAAATTGGATCAATTTATTTCCAAATTTAGGGATTTCTATTTGTTTTCTATATTTAGAATATTTCTTACAGAAATTCCTTCAAGGAAACAGCGCTTACCCTGATGGGACGCCGCATCATGCAGCGTTTCATCTGGGTCTACGCTGTTTGCCAAGGCCTTTTTTCTAGACGGTAGGCTTAAATGGGTTAAAATGATGAGACCCATACAAAAAGCTTTTTTTTAATTATAAGAAAACGTCATTAGTGTTATTTCTTTTCCTGAAGTGATGTGTTCTTCCTTTTTTATATTTGTGAAGAGCTGGAAATTTATCGTTTCAACAATCTGTGAACGAGTCAATTTAATTATAGTTTAGCTTTAACCGATTGCAATAATTCGTTATACATACATATTTATATTCGTATTAACAGAAAATCAATACTCAATATTACTATGTAATATGCATTTCACTCATCAAAAGTATGTGAAAGGAACACGGCCATCTAAAAGGCATTTACGTTACTATTGAGTTTCGATCATGACATGGTTATGTTAATATACACTATAAAGGACATGTAATGACGCACATTCTTCTTGCGATATGGTAATCACGGTTAAGTTCGTATTTTATTCGAATATATTCAAATGAACTCTTGTCTGTATACCTTAACATTCCTTTTAATTTAATATTAATTCCAATAACCGCACATTATTATGTCAAACTTACTTAGGTCCAACGAAACAATTTATGCGCACCACATTTAATGTTGTTCATGCAATTGTCAACTTTGTACTGAATCTTATGCGCTTAAATCATTTAAATTCAGAATTTTCCGCTTGGTAACACTTCACTCATTTCGCTTTACAAACGCGTTTAATTACGTTACGGATGGTTTGAACTCATAAACGATGCTCCAAGTATGTGTTTTTCATATCGTCATGTTCTTAACTTAACTTTTGACAAGTATTGATTTTTGCTTTGGATATACCGTTCCAAAGCAGTGATCCCAGTTATATTTATGTATGCTTGTGTTTTTTTTCTACATGCGTTGTGCTGTGTCTATTGCTTATGTGTTGTGTTGCATTGTTTGGCAATTGGTGACCTGTCATACATAAAGGACTATAATAAGATGACCGGCTGTCCGTTTAGCACAGTGGTTAGTACACGCTCTCTCTCCAAGGCGAGCCGGTTTCAAAAGCCGTTCCCGACTGTATGTGAGTTGGTTGTCACCATACCGGGCAGGTGGGAATTCCTCCTGGTCGTCCGGCTCCCCCTTTCAACAAAAGACCACACCAAGGTAGGTAGGAGTGCTGAGAAATACTCCGGTTTCATATATAACGCAACAGTAAAACGGAATGACCTCATTAAATACACACACACACATACACACGCACACACACAGACACATAAAGAGCACTATCAGTTAAGACCATTCCCAAAATGACAAACTACGAATGCGTTATGCAATTTTAACCAATGGACGCAGAATGCTATCAGTTCAGAGCATTCCCTATTTCCCGAATGATGTATATAATTATACCTCAGGAAGTAGACTACACTCAGTTCAGAGCAATCCCTATATGGTGTGCTACGAATTATGAATGCATGCATACCACATTACGCAGAGTATACTCAGTTCAGAGCAATCCCCATATGGTCTGCTACGAATGATTAATGCATGCATACCACATTACGCAGAGTACACTCAGTTCAGAGCAATCCCACTATGGTCTGCTACGAATGATTAATGCATGCATACCACATTACGCAGAGTATTCTCAGTTCGGAGCAATCCCACTATGGTCTGCTACGAATGATTAATGCATGCATACCACATTACTCAGAGTACACTCAGTTCAGAGCAATCCCCATATGGTGTGCTACGAATGCATGCATACCACATTAGAGCCAACCCCATATGGTGAGCTACGAATTATTATTATACAGGGTGGTCGGTAGTCGAGTGGTAAAAAACTGGTCTACCATTCCAGCGGTCGTGGGTTCAATCCCTGGCCGGGGCACTGGAAATTTCAGAAATGCTTCAAGTGTTTCCCACCCAACTAGAGATGTACTGGTATGAAACCCAGGTAATTCTCGTGTGTATCGGTGCTATACACTGAGCACGTAAAAGAACCAAGGGATCTATTCGCAAAGAGCTAGGGTATCGCAACCGGATTCCTTGTATCTCAAAAACTGTCTCTTATACCCGCTGTCTCTTCAGCAAAACCAAAAAAGGACCCCATTGGAAATAAGTGCTTGCACTTTGATGGGTTATCCTTGACTGCAAGGTCAAAATAAATACAACTACAACATTTATGCATGCATACCACATTACAAGGAGTACGCTCAGTTCAGATCAATCCCAATATGGTGTGCTACGAATGATGTATAAACTATAAATGCATACCACATTACGCAGAGAACGCTCAGTTCAGAGCAAACCCCATATGGTGTGCTACGAATTATTAATGCATACCACATTACACAGAGTACGCTCAGTTAGGAGCAATCCTAATATGGTGTGCTACGAATAATGTTTGCATTCATACCACATTACGCAGAGTACGCTCAGTTCGGAGCAATCCCCGTACAGTGTTCTACGAATGATGTATGCATGCATACTACATTACGCAGTGCACGCTCAGTACAGAGTAATCCACATATGATGAGCTACAAATTATTAATGCATGTATAACATATAAGCAGAGTACGCTCAGTTAAGAGCAAACCCAATATGATGTGCTACGAATGATGTATGCATGTATACCACAATGTGCGCAGTACGCTCACATCAGAGCAATCCCCATGTTGTGTGCTACGAATGGTTTATGCATGCATACCACATTACACAGTGTACGCTCAGAATAGAACAATCCCCGTATTGTGAGCTACGATTTATTAATGCATGCATACCAGATTACGCAGAGTACGCTCAGTTGAGACCAATCCAAATATGGTGTGCTACGAATGATGTTTACATTCATACCACATTACGCAGACTACGCTCAGTTCAGAGCAATCCCCATATGGTGAGTTACGAATTATTATTGCATGCATACTACATTGCGCGGAGTATGCTCAGTTCAGACCATTCCCAATATGGTCTTCTACAAATGATTTATGCATGCATACCACATTACGCAGAGTATGCTCAGGTCAGAGCAAACCCCATATGGTGTGCTAAGAATGATGTATGCATGCATACCACATTCGCAGAGTACGATCAGTTAAGAGCAATCCCAAAATGGTGTGCTACGAAGGATTAATGCATGCATACCACATTACACAGAGTACGCTCTGTTCAGAGCAAACCCCATATGGTGTGCCTAAGAATGATGTATGCAAGCATAACACATTCGCAGAGTACGCTCAGTTCAGAGCAATCCCCAAATGGTGTGGTAAGAACGCTTAATGCATGCATACCACATTACGCAGAGTACGCTCAGTTGGGAGAATCCCCATATGGTGTTCTACGAATGATTAATGCATGCATACCAAATTACGCAGAGTACGCTCAGTTCGATGCAATCCCTACATGGTATGCTACGAATAGTGTAAGTATGCATACCACATTACGCATGTACTCTCAGTTCGGACCAATCCCTATATCGTGTGCTAAGAATGATTTATGCATGCATACCACATTACTCAAAGTACGCTCAGTTCAGAGCAAACCCCATATGGTGTGCTACGAATTATTTATGCATGCATACCACATTACGCAGTGTACGCTCAGTTCGGAACAATCCCTATATCGTGTGCTAAGAATGATTTATGCATGCATACCACATTATTTTAAGTACGCTCAGTTCAGAGCAAACCCCATTATGGTGTGCTACGATTGATGTATGCATGCATACCACATTTCGACGCGTACGCCCAGTTCGGACCAATCCCTATATGGTGTGCTTCGAATGATTAATGCATGCATACCACATTACGCAGAGTACGCTCAGTTCAGACGATTTTCAATATGTTGTATTACGAATGATTAATGCATGGGTACCACATTACGCAGAATAGGCTCAGTTCAGAGCAAAACCTCATGTGGTGTGCTACAAATGTTAAATACATGCATACCACATTACGCAGAGTACGCTCAGTTCAGAGCAATCCCCATATGGTATGTTACGAATGATTTATGCATGCATACCACATTACGCAGAGTACGCTCAGTTCGGAGCAAACCCCATATGGAGTGCTACAGATGATTTATTCATGCGTACCACATTACGCAGAGTACACTCAGTTCAGACCATTTCCAATATGGTGTATTACGAATGATTAATGCATGGATACCACATTACGCAGAATACGCTCAGTTCAGAGAAAACCCCAGATGGTGTGCAACGAATGTTAAATGCATGCATACCACATTACGCAGAGTACGCTCAGTTCAGAGCAATCCCCATAGGGTGTGCAAAGAATGATTAATGCATGCATACCACATTACGCAGAGTACGCTCAGTTCAGAGCAAGCCCCATATGGTGTGCTACGAATTATTTATGCAGTGACCATCTTTACAATGATAATACAATTAAGAAAAGGGCTGAATCAGGACTGAAACTTTTATCACCGATAGGCCTTTTCCAAAACTAGTTGACAATCATGGAAATTAACCCGCTATTGCGAATTCGGCATTCCCAACAGTTGATAATGAAGGTGCATTGACTGTTGTTCTATAGCCGTGAATATAAAGTATGAACCAGAGTTATCACAACCTTTTCATGATGTGGTAGACTCCTATATAAACTCAGAAAATGAAATGGAATGTCTCATTCGGTGTTGATCAAGCCTTCACAAGTGTGTAGGTAAATAAGCTATGTCGCCAAATACTTTGGTATATACTTGATTGATCTTGCATTATAGGTATAATGTTTAAAACGGGTGGGAAAATCCTACCGAGCTTTTACGATAAAATATAAATTGGGTAAGGTTAATAACAATATCGGATGATGGTGTCAACATGAAAGTATTCCTGTTGTTATTTTTATACTAAACAGGATTAATACATTTCTACGCTCTATGTGTTGTTCAACTGACACTGACATTTCGCATACTATAACAGCACAATGTATGGATTATCCGTTTTAACATAATGTTTTATTGACGTTAACTTTTTGTGTCATGGCATGGTAATTATTGTGAGTTTGACATGCCAAACATTGATATCAATTGGACATAAGTGCGATAGAGCCCTTGTTTTAGTAGTGATAAATGATATGACTTTTGCTATACAATTCCCATAAAATAAGTCTGTAAATAGTCCGTGTATTGAGCTATTAAGATCGATTTAACAAATAATAGCAATAATAATAATTCTAATAATAATAATTTGTCTTATCTGGCATAGAATGTGTCTTACGGTTGGACTAAAAAGGGGTATAGTTTGAAGTTTAGACACAATATTTAACTTACAATGTTTTTTATAAAAATGCCAAAAGTTGGACCGACAAACATTAAAAAGACATGTATGCGCAATCTTAGGCAAACATGTTCAGTTTGTGTGCGACATTTTAATCGTGGAAGCTTTCATTATAGGCTAGATAATACCAGGAGATTCCCCATTTTTGTGAGACGAAATTTGCAACTTGGACTGCGGGCTATATACTTCTCGACCGCCGTTACACTTAGAATCTGGAAGCAAGGACAAAACGAATGGTCTTCTATGAAGCATCGACCTTTTCGTACAGCTTGCCCACATGTTTCGGCCATACTTTTTCTCTTGGGGATTGGTGTTCCGTGCATCATTAAAGGATATACTGCGCTGATTGGTCGTCGTTTTCACAGGGGCAATTTACACATTGTACTCTAATCCCTTAAGAAAACATAATACCAATTTCGTGGATTCATTAATATATATTTGCATCAGTTATTGTTAATTTTATTTTATAATAAGCAATTTGTAAATGACATGATCATATGAGAATAACAGATGGTTTGCAAGTGCTAACAATAAAACTCTATTCCCAGATAGCCGCCAGATAACATGGAAATTAGATTTTGGGTCTTAAGACAGAAAGTCGGTCGGGATTAACGAACTATAATTGTAAACGTAATGAGGTCAGAGAAACACCTGTCCCAATACCAATTGTATTAGTCAGAACTGTTTGAGTATGACGTAAATCAGGAAAAAGGTTAAAACAACTTGCAATAAAAGGGAACACCTATTAATAATACACGAACGAACTATCTTACGGATATTCGGAGATTGTCGATGTATCACGATCAAAGAATACTGCTATTTAATGCTATGTTGGCCTGTCCAAAATGTCTTGTATTTACAGGTATGTAGAAATCTACATTTTGGATATTTATTTTGTTGTTTGTATTATTTTACTAAGTGCGGCAAATTAAAAGTTAAGAAATAATATAATGTGTATTTGGATGTTATTATAATAATTGATTATATTATATTGTTAATTCTAAAGGATTATTTGGTATGTAAACAATTACGTTTAATTTATAATTACTAGACCGCAGATTCATATTATGTACCAGGTACTAAAAGATATATTTATTGTGGTTTGTTATTTACGTTAATGGAAATTATTGTGGAAATGTTTATTACAAATTTTACATAAGATACTTTTATAAACTGTGCATGCATATGCATATGTATCTATTTTAATATATATTTGATTACAAAATGTCTTGTATTTACAGAAAATAAACTTTGGATCACCTTAGACAAGATCGGTGGTTTTGAATTAATTTCATCACCAAACCAGGCAAAGAAAATATATTTAATAATTAACGCTGAACGCAGTAATAGAAATAACATTTAATAAATAAGTAAGAGTAACATTCAGAGTACGGAATAAATAATGAAATGTCCTAAAATCATCCGAAAGATTCCGAGTAAGAAATAAACATTAATCAATCATAAATTTTACGGTATGATAGTACGAGGCTGGGCTTAGCTATAACCGATCAGGTGCTGGGACCACCCTTCCTAAACCAAGCGGGCTCCCACGTGGCGGGTAGGGTTGCGGTCTCATAATATAGGTACTCGCAGCGAGACAAGCCGAGCCCCGCAGGACAAATGCACATACATGAATAATTATATGGTGCAACTGGCGGTGTTCCTATCGAAATGCAAATACTCCATGTGAACCGCAACAGGAACACAAGGCGATCAAGAGTTGCGTTATCATATGTAGCCCCTGGGTATTGATTCCTTGAAACACTCGCTCCATTCCCTGACAAGGGAGGTCTTTGACCATGAGCTAAGTTTCCGTAAAGGCTTACAAAAAACTCGATTCATGAAAGAAAAATAACTACCAGACTTACAAAAACCATGATGCCACGCAACGCAGCCAAATATTATGCGCGCAACATACAACTTTTAGTGTTGCCCATACTAAAAACAATAATAGGGTAGGGTAGTACACACAATTCCAACATGGCGTCCAAAATGGCTGCCAACATGGCCGCCAAAACCTTTTAATTATCATAACTATGTAACTATCCACTCAAATTTGATGATTTTGGTGTAAATACATAGGTTTCAGGGGGGGGGGCAAAGAACACATTACGATTATCAGACATTGTTAAAATTTATTATATTACACACACATGCAACATGGCGTCCAAAATAGCGGACAAGATGGCCGCCAAAACCGATTTATGATCATAACTATGGAACTCTTCACTCAAATTTGATGAATTTGGTGTCTATACATAGGTTTCAGTGGGAAAAGAACTTATTTAGATCATCAGACAAAGTGTAAGTGTACTATGTTACACAGGAATCCAATATGGTGTCCAAAATGGCCATCAAGACAATACGAAGGACTACAAGTCCATAACTTATAACTCAAACGTTATGGTTGTCATGTAAAACGCCATAGTTGAGGAGAAACGAAACAGTTCAATTAAATTGTAGATATCACTAAGCAGTTGATTAATCATTAAATCCAATTTATGACATTCAGCTGTCAGCTTTATTAACTGCTACGCTCTTTTTTCAATGCAATCCTCTTTTATTTTAATTTTTTGCACTCCTCTTTTTTCTATCTTGATGCCTCGACTAAGTTAGTTGTTCCCACGACATAGCCAACTCGTTCCCAAATTTTACTAACTTCTGAAGATATTATTTTTTCCGATGCTGAAAATCATTCAAGTTTAATTACAGCCTGATTTATAAGCTTGAGTTCTTTTAAAAGGTTAATATTATACACTTTGTGTTCCTTAGACTATTTATTTACATCAAATGGGAAAGTACATTGTCTTATTATCCCTTTCGGAGTAATGCTGGATCAAAAAAACACACTATCAGAAGCGATCTTAACAGCCAAGCTTTTCCCAAGAGTTCTTTGGCTCTGTCTTTTCTCTTGAATATATAAGCAAAGACCGACTTTCCTATGACATCTCTTATGATTGTGTTCCCAGCCGCCTCAATTACATTCACTTCTAAACCAGCCACTATCCCATTGACCATGTTTCTCAGAGTAGGATCAGCTGTGTATGGTGAGCAGGTTGCAATCTGTGTCTGCATTTTCTCGAGATCAGAAGCAGCTCCTTTGATGCACTCCTCAGTTGAGTCTTTGTGTTGTGGACTTGTTGTGTATGTCAGATCTGTGAAATCCTGCATCACACTATTGTGCTCGGATGTTACAGTTTCAGATAGGGCCCAAGCGGTTAGCATGTCCTCGGTCATCCCACTGCCACGAGTTAAACCACATGTGCTCTATCAAAACATCTTCAATAATTGCTCAATGACAAGATCACGTCCTAGCCCAGCCCAACACTGATTGCTCCTAAGAACAACTTGAAAACTAATACTGATCTTTCGATAAACGTCTGGGTGCGTTTCATCTAGGTTTCTTTCTTGCTGCAGATACATGAAGTAATAAGGAGTTTGCAAAAAATGTGCCCAGCTAAATGAATAGATAATCGGGCACTGCCTGCAAATGCATCAGCCAACATTCAGTACGATATGTATTAATCAACACCTTTGAATTGCTAATCATAAGCTGATTATTCAGCCATACTATGCTTGTCTTTGAGGTTAGGGCAAGTTCATGTTTCTTTTTCTATGTAAGCCTCTCGAGATCAAAATCGCATAATATGTATAATCTTTAAGTGTCGTTTTGCCCCTCAGAAGGGAAGAGTACAACTCCTTGGCATGATCCATGAGTATCTGTATCTCACAATCTCGTGGTCAGTTCGGCTGTAAGCTGGCTGTGTAGGCACTTTTCAACAAGAAGATGGTCCCGTGAAACCATCTGGACAGCTTTCCGTGTCATAAGGTTCACAATTGCATTTTCCCCATAGACAATCTCAATAATGTTTTTGAGAGCGGTTTGGTCCATGAGGGATCCTTTGCCCACCCTCCCACTCGCAAGTTCATACGTGAATGAAAACATCCCATTATATGAACAACATTTTTCAGGCAACTTCTTTGTGGCGCATCAATGGTAATTTCGGCAGCCTGCTGAAAGTATCGACCCTTTTGTCATAATCAAGAAATCGCGGCAGGTCCAAACTATGGCATTTCACATAACAATCATCACGTTTGAGTCACAAGATATGTACTTGTGATCCTTCGTATTGTGGCGGTGGACGCCATATGAGATTTCTGTGTAACATAAATAAACTTATACTCGTATCGTTCATTATATGCTATATTGACTATCCTCTATCTACGTTCTACAAATTCCTGTGTAAGGTATGAATTAGTTTTGCTTGATCACTTTTTGAAATGCATACGGGTCAGATAAATTTAACTGCACTGCTATTTGAATGTAAGTATCTAAGCAGGATACCACAAATGTTTTGTCGTAGGGAAACATTGTTAAATCGAAGTTAATCTCAATACCGAAAACTATTTCCGATATTTGGCACCGCATGATTGTTTATGAAAATACACATTTGAATACTCAATAAAAATGGAACATGTAAGGTCAATACAAATTATAACTACTTAATAAACGTTTAATTTAAACCTATTTATTTTAGCTCGATTGCATCGAAAGCCTAAGGCTTATCTGAAACGCTCTCGAGTCGGTTTATACCGGTACTTGGTATCTTTGGGGAGGTTTAAAGAGCGCTCCGATTGTGGGGATCGAACTCGTGACCTCCCGATCGCTAGGCGGACACAATATCCACTACGCCACGGCGACCTTTAATATACGTCTGGCAACATCGTCTGATGATTCGAACCCATACTCAAAATAATGCGAATATGTGATTGTTGAAGTTGTCAATGAGTTATTACAAGATGTTCTTCTTCGACCAAACACGTTGGCGCCAGGTTTGTGTGGCATACATATCTTTAAATTATACGGCTTTGATATCGGTTTTATTGGCAAAACATCAGTTACAGTATTGAGATCAATTTTTCTGACATATGTCGCATAGTTATGTTGTTTAAGCTTTGCGTTTCCGAGGTGTTTGAACACAATCTACCGTTCATATGTGCATGGTAATGATTGCATACGCGAATATATTTTGGCATGTATATCCTGTTTGAAGACGGTCCTTGTGTGCCTTAGCAGACACCATAGCGTTTAAAGGACAAATTGTAGACATACTTTCCGCGCATGGACCTCGATGCCCTAATATACATAAACTTATTTCGTATTACGAGGCTGAACTAAGGCCTAACTGGAACGCTGGCTGATGTTTAACCCTATACTTAAGAATGCCAATCGTATCCAATTCCGACCACTATACCAATTGAAAAAAAGATACACTACACACATATGTATTTGAAAAAATGTTATAAGTATTATTATAGCTCGGCACAAAATGGACACATTTCAAGTAAGCGTAGATATTTATGAACAACTTTCCTTTTTTGAACTATCTGAAATTTTGCCAGGCGTAGAACATAGCACCGCATATGCCCCGAAAGCACGAGAAAAAATCGATTTAGTTTTCTTTTTTCAGTACGTATGTCAGAAAATGGAACAACAATAATTTCATGATAAAACGCAAATTGGCCACATAATGAAATATACATATACGTATTCAATATCAGAACACAGTCTCAGATTATTCTACTAATTATAACCTCTAAATTTAAAATCGAAAGAGCGATGTACAATCATTTGTATTCGAGTTACGATATAATCAGAGGCCAGAAAAATGCGCAAACTTAAAATGCTTTTTGTGTCAATATGAATTTAAAGAGATAGCTTGATCGTTTAAAGCGGTATAACTTGCTAATAATGACTTTTTAATATTATTTTCTGACTCACTATTAGACATTGATATGTGTTAATTATTTGTTTAAAAACTACCCATGACCTGAGTCAATCGTTTGGTTCTACTGTAATCATGGCAAAAACATAAAAGGGAGAGGTAATACTTTTTCGACATGTTCCACCATTCTGTCAGTTTTTATCATTGAAGGCATTCCGGCAATAATTTTAGCCAATCAGCCACAGCAACACATTAAAATTGAATCGAGGCATATAGCGATATTTTGTCTTGTTACTGTGATTTTTTCATCGAACTGTTGAGGCATATTGCGCGGGAAAAAAACGTGAGAGATTAAAACTAATCTGGATATTGCTACGCACGGTTCGAATAAGTTTATTTAATCTGTCTCAGCTATTGTGTTAAAAAACTTAACGCAAATATGTTGATCGTCCCACCATTTTTTTTAAACAAGACCTGTCACCATAGGATGACATATGCCCCCGAAGAATTCCACATTTTTCAAAACCTTACCATATGTTTTCCACATTTTCCAAAACCTAAACGCAAAAGTGTGACGGAAAGACGAACAGACAGACAGACAGACGGACAGTGCGAAGACTATATGCCCACCTTCGAGGGCATAAAAGACAATGTAGGATAACTAGAATGGTATTATATCATCAACAATCGTCGCCGGTTGTACCTTTCTTCAACTCGTCGGATAAATTGAAATACACAAGACACTTACATAGTATTCTGTATGTGTGGGACTGAGCTGAGCAAGTTGATGCAAGTACAGGTTTAAGACATTTGATAACTGACACACATGAACAGTTGACCAAGTCATACGTCTTGAGTTACTTTATTGGGTTACTTAAAATGTCAGCAAACAAAAGATAAAGTTGTTACTCTACTCCTTTGCCTGGGGGAAGGGTGCACTTCATGCTAGTGATGAGTAACGCCTTTGCAATAATACTATGAAAAACAAGTGTATCCTCTATCCAAGTTATCGGCCAGTGCGCCACACCAATATTTTTACGGTTAACCAACTGACGTCATACATTTATAAAGCGCTGTCCATTCTTGTCACCTAAATGTCAACTTAATAATCCGCTTGCATCGGGAGCAGTCTAGCTCAAGGCATAGTCATTTGAAAGCCTTACATTTATTTTCAATAATAATTTCAGTATACTGGATGAGTTACAAGTGTCGTTAATCGTAAAAAAAACACGATTATCCTTGTTACGGCGTATAAGTCGAACAATGATTTTTACCATTCTTGACCTTTATCAACAGAAAATGAAATGTAAAATTAATTCATGTTTATACTTGTTTCGGCGTATAAGTCGAACAATGTTTTGACCTTTCTTGACCTTTATCAACAGAAAATGAAATTCAAAATAAATTTCCCGCCAGTTGACCTGAATGACAATTCAAGAGATGCAACATTGCGATTATCCAACATTGCGTTCTGCAGCAAAAGTTGAGCATACAGCTATATTATATCATTTAAAAATAATGAGTGCGTACACTAGCACTTTAGCGATCTCTCCATATTAATATGTTGTGTGCGTGCCCCTTTATAATAACCAGAACTTGTGTACTCAAATCATATTTTTTTAGATTTCACAATTATTTTAATATAACATTATGTGCACTTATATGTTTCCTTCATGTACTTAATGATATTGCTTTTGTTTCCCTACCTGACATAATTACAAATATACATAATATTTAGTTTTATATTGACAAACAAGCATTTTGCCAACAGCAATCGCATGATTCCCAATCACAGTTGCGGTCTGCTGAAACCTTAACGTGCGTAGTACCTGCTGTTGAAGTTTGTTAGTTTAAACATATTTATTTCTTTTGGCAAGTACAATATATCAAAATACACAATACAGTAGATATCAGAAAAGGATTAAAACGGAAGAGTTTTTCTCCTTGGGGGATTATATTTACACATAATTGGCAGTGTATTAGTAACAATATAAGTTAGTTTATGCTAGACATAGGACGTATGAGTGATAAATATACACAGATGCTGTAAGAAAAAAATAATAATAAGGAAAAAATAAGGAAAACAAATAAGGAAAAAAAGAAATCAACAAGAAAATAATGACGAAGGATTGTAGATGCGAGGACTTGGATTTAAGACAACAACAGCTACCATAACAGGATTATTAAGAGAATCTCCGGAATTCTGTTATAAACGAACGTTGAACATGCAGTTTGTTAGCTTGTAAGCCAAATGATGCTTACCAACTAAGCAAGAGTGCCATGTCTGTTAGCTTGTAAGCCAAATGATGCTCACCATCTACGCAAGAGTACTATGTTTGTTAGCTTGNTGGTGATCTACTTTGTCGAAGGCTTTACTGAAATCCATTATGATGACATCAGACTGCTGACCGAGTTCTAGATTGTCAGCAATCTCCTGGGTGAAACCTATGAGTTGGGTCTCGCAGCTACGTTTTGACCTAAAACCGTGCTGCTGGGGGCTTAATATGTTGTGGGAGTCAAAGTACTTCATAATGTTTGAGACCAGGATGTGTTCCATAAGTTTGGATGCAATGCAGGTAAGGTAAATGGGCCGATAGTTGCTAGCTTTGGACTTTTGACCATTTTTGTAGACAGGGGAAATAACTGCATGTCTCCAGTCATCTGGGACAATTCCTGTATCAAGTGACCTCTGGAAAATGCTTGTAAGCATTGGGGAAACTTCACTGTGCAGCTCTTTGAGTAGTCTTGGGGAGATTTCATCTGGGCCTGATGCTTTATTGGGATTCAGGCCAGTTAGCAGTTTATCAATTCCTTGGACATATATGAGTTATAACTATGCATGTATACGTACATAATAGTGATACATATGCGTGTATATGAATATTTGAATGATAAACATGTATTGATTCGTATAAATGAGTGAGAAACATACATGTATACGTATATACGAGTGATAAACATGCATGTATACGTATATACGAGTGATAAACATACATGTATACATACATATGAGTTTGCTCCAGAAGAGCCCTGCGCAGTCATTGTGGGTGTACATGCATGAATGTCACATACCAGCTCTACTGTAGTGGACCTGCAAATTTAGTAAGGGATTTTGGCAAATGCTCTTACTGCCTCAATGACTGCACAGGGAGCGTCTGGAATTAACTCATATGCATGAAAACATACATGTCTATCACTATTATTTACGTACAAGTTACGTTGAACGTAAATATGACTGATAAACATGTATGTATACATATATGAGTGATAAACATGCATGTATACATACATATGATTTAAGTCCAGAAGCACCTTGGCCCTGTGCAGTCATTATGGGTGTACATGCATGCATGTCACATACCAGCTCTACTG
>VMBQ01004724.1:9705-36755 GCA_007657795.1 Dreissena rostriformis
TTCTTATTATTTTCATTCTTATGCAATTGTTTCAATTGTTATTAATAATACTTATTATTGTTATTATTGTTATAGTTTTTATTAGCATTATTAGTATTAGTATTAGTATTACTATACTATTTATTATTTGTCTATATATTATTATTTTATAATAATAATAATAATAATAATAATAATAATAATAATAATTATTATAATAATAATAATAATAATAATAATTATACAAATATAAATTCAACCAAACAAACGCTGTCTATGCAAGCAGTTTTTAAGTCATTCGTTACACAGCGTGATTTGGCAAAATACAGCCAACATCTAGCATGGTAGAATACATTTCTAACAGATTTTATACCTGCATATCATAAATCTTGCGACAAGTATATAACTTAGTGTTATCATTCAGGAAGTGGTTCAAGTTTGGCAGGAATAGGTGTGTGTGTGGGGGTTTATGATAGTTTTTGAAGCTCAAACTGTAAAGAATCTATAGTTTCATAATGATACTTAAAGCCACACACCTTGAAATGAAGTACACGTTAATCAATACATATAGATCAAATTGTGCAAAATTTTCATAAAATCTATAGCCTAGTTAGCAAGTAATTTATTATTTTTCAACCGGGAATAACCGATTTTAAAACCGAAAGTAGTATTTCTATACGTGTACGTCCATTTCGACAAACGCGATTATGTTTAAGTTTTAAAGAGCAAAAAAGACGGATTTCTACCTGGTAACCACCATATATATTCTAATTGGCATAGATAAAATTAAATATTTAGCCTAGTTAGCACGTCATGTATTATTTTTCAAAAGGTACCGCTTTTAAAACCGAAATTAGGATTTCTATACGAATACGTCCATTTCGACAAACGCGATTATTTTTAAGTTTTAAAACGCAAAAAGGACGGATTTCTACTATGAAACCACCAGATATATTCTAATTTTTTATAGATGCAATATTGTTCTTATTTATTATTAAATTAACTATGAAAATAAGAATTGTGGCTTTAATAAATCTATATTTCGGTGCGTAGAACAAATTTTATTTATGTTCTTCCATTGCTATCTTTCTCCGAACAACTTTCTTTATTCCGATGGGAACAGATCAGCGTTGCTTACAGCACTGTGGGTTATACGATAAAAGAAAGAACTGCATATGTGCTCAATAATGATTCGCATCTTTATCTTAATTTTAATAGAGCAACGCATTCAAATAACTAAACAGTATTATTCAGTAGTTTTATTATAAATTGTGTGAGTCAAGTTACTTATTTTAAATAAATCACGTGAATTATCAACGCGAACATACACATACCGAAACTTTTGTCTGATTTAATGTTTGTAAGATTTTATATTCAGTTCCAAGCCAGAGCTTTATACATTTCATTATTGTATAAATGTTGTTTTTTTCTGAATCCAAAAATGGATATTAAATTGAAAATATACAATACAATACTATTGAAAAATGTTGTAAATTGTCTCCTCATTTAATAATAAAACGCAGTAAATCAAGTTTTATCGCAACGTAGACACAAGTGAATAATGCTAAATACTTAGTAAAATGAATGAATCATACGATCAAGAATATCAATTTACTATGTTCTTATGTTCAATACATACTGAAGTGATTAATATTTGTCTACCGAAACCTGATTGAAATGCCCATTAGAATCTGCGGTATAATATGTTTATAATTTCGGATTAAAACAACATCAAAGCAATTACTATTACGAGTCCCTTTATGTACAATTTATGTTTTGATCTGTTTAATTTTTGTCTTCAGCAATATCATCTCGGCCAACAGCATGTCTTCGTTTCGTTTGCTGTGTAAGTTCTGACCGAAACAACAGGGTCATCAGTATCGTTTATGGATATGAAAAGAAACGCGAGATGTTATCTACGAACCGATTTTAATACAGAAAACTATTCTGTATTACTTGACTTTTAAGCTTTCCAGTCTTTCGCGCTTTTGGGCAATGTTATTAAGTTCGTGTAGAAAAAATATATATATATTTATCAAATACGTTTTGTCGAGCATGTCGCATTACAAAATAAATATTATCACTGTCGCCGTATTTTTAGATGAAAACGTAATACACATAAGTCAAGAGACGATGGCGAGGACAATTTAAATAACGAAATCAATGTGTGTTGAATGTGATGTAAATCGCATGGATGTATTTATGCAAGCGCATTTGAACGATAAAGACATAGAAAGTCGTGTTCAAAATCGAAATGATAGCTCCAGTATTTGAATCCGTAACAACAATAATAGACCAACTTGCTAATCGGACCTCTGTAAATGCCAGGATATCTATGCGATACGAAACGCTAAGGCTGTGCACGTTTCGGACGTACCCCGTGAATAAACCTTTCCGAATCAAGTTGGCGAAGGCTGGATTTTACTACGCTTCCAACGGGGATGAAGTTATTTGTTATTGCTGTGCGAAACGTATCAGCAACTGGCGGGAAAGTGACGACCCGATGAACGCACATAGATTAATGTCGCCAAACTGCAGTTATCTCGTACGTAACTCAGAGGTCAACGTGCCTGTGACCAGCGAAAGTTACACTGGAGAAGGTCGATTGGAACGCATTCTTATTTCTTTGGACGAAAATAACATCAATTATCCTGAAAACCGCCAACCGGTTATCTCATCAACACGCTACTCTCAATTGCAAGACTCTCATTCTGAACATGGAGCAACATCCTTACATCAGATGCTTTCAGACGTTGCTTCTGGGATAAATCGTAATTTTGCAACAGAGGAGGCTCCACTTGACATCTCATCTATTGTAGAAAAACCACGACAATCAGCGGATATGAACAATACGTCTAATCAAATAGGTGGAGAAAAAACTTCCAAACGCACTACGGATATATATACTGCGTCCAGAACTGCTCAGCAACACACGTCTGTGAACGGTTTTGGTTCATTGGCTTACGGTAATGTAGGTAGTGAAATAGGACAGCGAATAGCCGGTGATGCTGTACCGGCTCGTTTCGAACCCCACATTGCCAGTACAAATGTGATCAGCTATCAACCTCAGATAGGTACAGAAACACAGTCGTTTCTGTCATTGCCGAGTCATACAGGAAGACGCCCTAAAAATCCTGGTATGTCCTTTAGATTTCACACATATTTTTGTTTTACATGCTAATGAGTATAGAGCTTTATTTAAAATAGTAAACTTTAAACGCATAAAAATACTGATGTTTAGTAACTATTCTACAGGCTTATATTACATTACGGATAATAAATAAAGGGGTTCCTCAAAATGCAAATGAACAACATTTACATTTTGGATTTAGGTCGTAATATCTGCAGACATTAAATTGGATTAATATTCTAACCTTTATTTTCATTTTGTTTTAATTGCATTATTCAACATTGTTAATGATACAACATGTTTGTTCGAATTAAAGTACAGGTGTAACTTGAAATATGAGCAAATACAAGTAATACTAATTAATGTATTTCAGACAACACACATTTGATGAAAGAGAAAAAACGACTCAAGGCTGAAAACCAATCCATGAAAGATGAAATTACGTGCAAGCAATGTCACAAACACGACATTGAAATGGTGTTTCTACCATGTGGACATGTGATCACGTGTGAGTCATGTGGAACGAAAGCACGCACATGCTTTTCCTGCAAAGAAGTTATCAAGGGCATTGCTAAATTTTATTCCGCGTAGACCCTGGTATATAAAAATAAATGTGTACAAAGATTGTATAAAACACCAAATCGTATTGCTAAGTGTATTGAGTAGCAAGAGTAAACTTTTAATCAGTGTTTTTGATTTATTAGCGTTACAAATATAAATGACGTTAATCTTAGCATAATATTGCAACTACATAACATTATTAATTTCATTGATATGTAAGTTTTTCAACTGTAGATTTAGGATGGTAATGGCTTTTGAAGTTTGCGTTTATTTATATTGTAGTTTTGCTTTCCGTTTCGTGTTCGTTCACTGTTATTAATCCATATATACTTGTAATACGATATATTTTTATTGAATAATCCGTATCGTTTTCCGCAATTTGCAGATTGTTAAATTAATAAGTTGTTAAATTAATCGTTCGCTATAACCATCACTTTACTGTGTCCTCATATACACACATTATTTCT
This sequence comes from Dreissena rostriformis, assembly GCA_007657795.1. Classification (NCBI taxonomy): domain Eukaryota; kingdom Metazoa; phylum Mollusca; class Bivalvia; order Myida; family Dreissenidae; genus Dreissena; species Dreissena rostriformis. The sequence continues at coordinate 13,843 of VMBQ01004724.1, forward strand.
TTACTTTCATTAGGTGTGGACAGTGTTTATACGATGGTTTCTGCATTTTTCTATTATTTTTTTTAATTCAATTTAAGTTTTGGAATTGTGCTAAATATTTCGTTCAATAACAGTTTCTATGTTCTGAATTCCATTAATTTTGTATTTGCATTATGCTAAATGTTTGCATTTAATATATGTATATTGTCTCAATATTCTTCTGTAGGATACATGGAATAATTTTTCAAAAGGCTAAACAAGTACATGTAAATATTATCCTGGAAATTATGGGGGTTAGGGTTAGTTCTTTTTTAAGTTTAATATCTACTTATCTTTAACATATAAATAAAATATTTATTTGTTTTATTTACTTTGTTGATATGTCTGTCGATTTGGTGATGTCACGTTTTTATTGTATACGATTTATACGATCGCCATACACATTAGACTACATGAAGTATTATCTGCAAGGTAACACCGTCAACTATGTTTGAGATTGTAAAAAAAACGTATAGCAGAGTTTATTTAGCAAGGGATGTTCAAACCCAACTTCATACATTGTGTTGCCCCATTTTAATTCGAGAAGGTATTGTAAACGCAGTAAAATCAAGTTTTTTGACGGACTGTTCCAAACAATGGCATTGACATAATTGCTTGGTGCCCTCTTTCGTTAGGCAGTAATGAAAGATGGCGAATATAAAAACAATATACTAACATAGCATTTCAAAGATGATGAATATCGAGTACAGTAGAATAAAAATTCTGAAATAAAATGTATATAGAAAGCACTCAATAAATGTTTATGATATTGCAAGCTTCAAATTATGGTCCAGCCCATGCATCAATTTTTACAATTTAATTTTCAATGGTATGGTATCAGACCTATAACCATGAATATTCCAGGGAATGTAACATTTATGTTTTATATTTTTGTCAAAAAAAAAACAATGGTTTTATAACATTAAAAAACACATATTTAACGACTGCATTTTTGCACGAGAATCATCTTTCTTTATTTCTATTCTATAGTCTATGTGTTGTCACAAGCGAAGCAAGGATTCAGGAGTTCAGCGCCCTTGCTTTTCAGCGGAATGGAAATAATTGTTTATTCGTATCAGATAAGACAAACTAAACATATTATCTATGAGCCAACTGACACCGGAATGCTATGTAACAAATATCTTACCAATGAATGCATTGAATAACTAAACATATCTCTTAAACTTATCCCAGAGGCCGAACTAAAACCAAATATTATGGAGTTTAAGTATAAGTAAGCGTCTGGTAACAACAGCATCTATTTTTTATACTCATATGCGCATATTCCTTCAAAATAAAATTTAATTTCTGTATCAACCTGTATATTGTATACAATGCAAAGCGAATTTCATCTTGTCAAATATTTAAGTTGAAATATATTATAATCTAATGCTAATTTCAGAATTAACCTACGATAAATTAAAAGGTCATGTAAGCGCAGATGCGAATGACGAATTCGCTTAGAAATATTCGGTTGATATGACCATTAGATTTACTTCTGTTTTTATCGGTTATCAGTTCAACTACAAAAACAAAACAGAAAACACAATAAATCAACGAGTCGTTTTTATAATTGCTTATTACTTTTATTCTGAAACACTGGATATGTGCTATTAAGCGAAAGACATGAGATTTATTGGAACCGTGTCCACACAAACGGTGCCTTGTGCTCAGAGCAATGATCCTGTCCATCGCCTCTCTAGATTGCCTCTCAACGAGAAGAATGGCCTGGGTCCATTGTGATTTCCAACTGATATTGTTGACCTTAAATCAAAGCAAATCCAGATGAAAAACTGGAAGGTTAAGTCATGTAGCTAATATTCCAATCTGAACAACTGATAAGCCAGAACATGATAGTTTTTTAATGTTATGCTAGCTGCTTAAAACCCGCTTATTAGTATAAAGAAAACTCTTAAATGTATGTTTTTTATTAATAAAATTATCTTCGCGAAAGCTGCATAAGCATCTGCGTGTACTTGGTTCGAACAATAGCTCACTTGACATAAACAAAGATTCTAACACAATAAAAAAACTACTCTTGAAATTGTGTTTATGTTGTTGATAATGAAGCATTTTACCTCCATGGTGTTATTAACGAAATTAATAAGTGTAATAATAAATCAAATTAAGTGTCGAAATAAACCATGTGCTGCATTGGTCAATACCTAAACGACCGTTTCAGGGCCTTCATCTCCTCTGTAGTCAGAAAAAAGTCGTGATTGTCAGTGCCAGGAGAGTTCTTGTGGGTCCCTCCAAACTGAAAAAGGGTATCCGGATTATGAGCATCCTGACAAATGTAATGTATATAGTGAAAGTTATCAATGACAGCTATCTATACTGAGGAGTCAATACTGTTTATGTCGCTTGTAGCACAAATGTAATCGACGTTTAATTCAATTAGGAAATGTTCTTATATGCCTAGATGAACTCATTTAACGCTTGAGGCGTCAACTACCCCAATATCGAACGTTTCGACAAACTGCGGCTCAGCTCAGTGTTATCTACCAACTATCTATTTAAATGAAAATATATTTAAACAAACACACACACACACACACATTCTGTTTTCTATATAACAAATCATGCATTTATTTATTTTGTGTCCTTTCAATATATTTTATTGTCCTCGTCAATAGGTGTGTGTGGATCGAGGGCATCCCCCTCCACACCGTACAGAGTTTACAATATATGCATATTATAACACATTTCATTCATTTAACAATCAACAGCTTTTACATTACAATATAAACAAAAGGTTCCCCATATCGGTTGACCACTGTACTTGTTCATATCGATCGTGATATATTAAACCGCACGAGTTTGTTTTTTTTAACAGCTTTTCTCTCTGAGCCTGAAAAGAAAGCAGGAACACGCATAAATAAAATTAGAGTCTGAGGTTTCAAAAATCGACCAATTGCAAAACCACAGTTTCATCAACATTTTTCTCCGTTGATGTTTGCCCAATCATTAAAAGTACATTCTCTAGAGTGTTGTACCATGTGCTTATAATTAACAAGGTTACAAAAATGTTGTTGTTTTTGCAAACACCATCCTTTATTAACAATTCTAAAGTATCGTCGAATACACAACAAGACTCGTTAGTTCGTTACACTCTAGCATTTGACAAACGGATAAAGAAGCCGAATTGGCTTTTTAGGGCAACCAACGATGTTTTGCAATTAATGAATTCGTATATATTTACAGTGTACATGTATCCATACACTTGGTAACAGTCACAGGTACATGTATCCATACACTTGGTAACAGTCAAAGGTACATGTATACATACATTTGTAAGTTTTGTTTTAAAACAACCATGCACAATACCATAATATAGTGGAACCACGTGGAACCCCCGTCGCGTAATAATCAAGTGTGATTGCGCCGACGTATGATGTAGATGTAGATGTAAAGGAGTGGCATTTTCTCGTCGCAAGGTATGTCCGTATTGAAAAAGCAAATATCCGAAGCGGTAACTTGCCGAACCTGCATAAAGAAATATATATATATAATGTATTTCGAATCTTTATAAAGACATATCTGTATTTCGTATTTCAATTTTTACCTGAGTTATTATTATAAAATCAATGTTTTGATCACTCAATTAAAATACACAAATATATTGTTACGATAGCTGCATACAAATCGAAGTTAAAAATAGCAATAATACAGCGTACAAAAACACTAGGGATCTCAAAGTTATGTAGTTCAGTTTTGTTTGAGCTAATGTGTTGTTGAACTTTGCCCCGCTCCTCAGTTTAAATGTACATGTATATATTGTTTCTATGTAATACCCTTAAAATTCTCCTCTCCATGTAATCTTTTTCAAAACGGACTTTTCGAAAAGGAAGCGCAAGACCTCCCAAATGCGTTGTTGCATTGGATTTTCCGGACGCAATCAAGGCAGACGCAACTGCTGCAACATTAAAGATTAAAAGGCCTGTTACAAATGAGTGTCCTTTGCGTATAACTGACACTTTTGTTTTGCAAGCAAGCGATGGGTAAAATGAAGCGCACATAATACGACTGGACAAAACTATTACGCGGTTTATTCGTTACATGTACATATTTTAAAGGGTAACAACAGCTGATATTTATCTAATTAATGTGCAACCAGATAAAAAAAAATAGATTATAAGATATATATATATATATATATAGTTATATAAGTAAAATGTAATAATCCAGATTGTGAATATTATATAATAAAAGTAAAAACACGTGTCTGGGATTTTAAATATATATTGATTTAGCCAACGCGTTTCGCATATGCCCTGATGAGCTATGCGAAACGCGTTGGCTAAATCAATATATATTTAAAATCCCAGACACGTGTTTTTACTTTTATTATATAATATTCACAATCTGGATTATTACATTTTACTTATATAACTATATATATATATATATATATCTTATAATCTATTTTTTTTTATCTGGTTGCACATTAATTAGATAAATATCAGCTGTTGTNACCTCAAACAAATTTAAATAAGGTCCCATAACGCCAAATTAAACGCTATTTGAAACAGACAATGGCTTCATATGTTCATGTCGCTAAATCTTGCAACCCATATGCGTATTGCATATATTGTTGTACCTGCGATTGGTATAAATATGTAAATATGGAATATACAGAGTGCGCCAAAACAACTTTCATTAGAAGGTAAAAAGTACGAATTTCTCTGAAAACAAAAATTTGGAGTAAAGGTAATACTATGCGAGGTGGAGTAGGAGTATTGGAAATACGGAATGAGTCACAAACATAAAATGTATGCAGAATACAAACGTTATATATTATGCATTACCTTTATTAAAATACAATACAGTTACAAATCAGTAATATTGAAAAACGTTCAACCCTTTAAACTGCGCGCCTTGAGTAGAGATATGTAAATATTAAATTGGCTTCTTCCAAGTAACACACATTCGACGATATATGCGCAAAATTGGAAAGATAGGTGCGTTTTTGTACTCAATAAATAGTATATTAGCTCTTCTTAATTAAAGATGTTTGTATGTGTGTAAACGCCTTATCTGGACTTATACTTTTAACTGTCAAACTTAGCATTGGAAGCATTTAATGAAATACTGAAGACATAAAATGGGTAATAATCTAAAAGACGTTTTGAAACTCAGATGGATGATTGAAACTGTACTTGTCAACATAAATACTTCAATGAATGAGTTTGTACAATGGAGAAATCGGTGTCCAGAAAATTTATGAAGATACTAATCTGGTCTACAGAAGAAAAAAAACATTTCACAGAGCATACAGTGAGGTATAAATGTTTCGGTCATGTAGGAATTTTAAACCGCCGCGTAATGACGAACAATGGTGATAAAGTACATGCTAGCAAATACACATGCTACATTTGGTAACTAATGCGTAGTAGTGGGTTTACAGGCACCTACCCTCACGGCATCCACATGTGGTGTAGGTACAAATGTTTTAATTAAATATGACATTATTTAAAAGACAATCGTATAAACATCTCTTAGTGGAGGTAACAAATCTCCATCAACACCACTTGGCTACAACACGCCATAAATACACAAGTCACACACACACACACAATAAATAAATAATACTGGGGTAGCCACATTTGAACAGTCAAAGCAGAGCATTAGAGGTTTAAACCGTTTTTTCTTTATATAACTCCAAATTGTACACTTGGTCCTGAATAATTCACAAAACATATGTGAAGTTAAAATTAAAATTAATCTAGTAAAATTGCCATTAAAACTTAATATAGCGACAATAAAATGATTTCAATAAAATTACCATTCAACTTATGAATTGTTGGATACAAAGTACAAACAAGAGAAACAGTATTGCAACTTTCTGGTGAATTTCACGATAAAAAGACACCAACACGAGTATGAAATATATGTTTTCTTCGTTCATTTATCACATCGTACATTTTCTCAAAAGGTTATAAATCACACAATTAAAACAGAAATATGAAAACCAGATTCGTCAATAGGATTCAAGCAATAAGTGTAAAACACAGTAACACGCTCAGTTCGTACCTTGCTGCGCAGAACGTAACTGATACAATATGAAAACTTCCAAGTACATTCGTGTTACTGTGTACAACACTTCACTAGCAGCATTCGTGTTTTTGCCTAAATCATACCGATATTTTGTGTTGTCTTGCCTTATTTTCTATGCAAACAAACATTGGAGTGAAATCCTAATGGCTATGGTATTTGAACGTCGTGAAAGTGTTGAAACTAGAAAAGGCGTCGCAAAAGTGAGACCTTCGTCGAATTCATTGCGTTTATTATCAAATCAAGCTTAAATACCGCATGCACAAGAGGCGTCTTGGTACTTTTTGAAATTGTTAGATAGCATATGAACCATTCAGGTCGCATACGTGATTATGTGACCAAACAAACTTCAGGTCAATGATGCAAATACGCTGAAATAGCAATATGAGTAGTGAAAACATGCCATAATATTAGGAGCGAACTTCAAAACTCATTTCAAGCCACAACATACAATATAAAGACATTTCAGTGCACATTGTTTAAATGGTGTCAATTATCGTTTGCTACTGCAAACGATCAGAACAGTATCGATGACTATATATTTATTTTGTTTGTACAATACATTTTGGGTGGTTTTAATTATTTTTCGATATTTTTGTTTTACAAGGAACGTGTTTGTTGATACGAAAAACTTGCATTGATTATGTCTTAACTTCATACATTACTTTGCAAACACGCATTAATATTTAAGTAATGCTCAAAATTATGGTACGAATTCTTCGAACGAAGTCTTAACGAAGTGTATTCTTTAGTAGTACTTTCTCAAAACCGTGAATTCGGTATGTTGTCTGATTGAGTCGCAGTGGATAATTAATGAATCTTAATATATATTTCGCTCATATCCATGTTCAAAATATGTTTTTAAACATTACAAATGCAGTTGAAAGCCAATTCACACGAGTAAAATATTTGTGTCAGTCAATAGAGTTATAACCTAAGAGATACAACAAATATGATATGTTTATTAAAAGGCTCAAACATAACACATGCAATCATTAACCAAACATACATGCATGTAGAACAACTAGAAAGCAGATCTATGAGACAATTATAGAGGTATGTTCGAGGTAGAGATGACATGAAAGCTACTGACAATGGACGCTTTTAAAGCCAACAATATAGAATCGATATGTGGCGACTGACGATGAGTTGCATTAACAGTTTCAAAGACGAATGTTATACAGTCGTATTTTTCGTGTTAATGCACCAGAGTGCATGAACCTTGAAAGCTTATTCATTATTGCAATTAATTGAACACTCTTTTTTTTCAAAGGCATTCCGATACTATCATATGAATAATACAATAGCGTCCATCTAAGATTCGTAACATTCAACAGGAATACACACATAAATACGCATATATACAAACTGAAAGACCACTTGACCAATGTGACTACCGTGAGTATGTCCATCATCAATCATCGATAAATTGAATTTTTTCGAAAGGTCTTTGTTCAGCTTCGTGTTCATCAGTATCTGTAGATTCATCACCTTCACCTAAAATGTACTATATGGTTATCGTTTATATTAAAAAATTAAAATTAAATCATGTATGGCATGACTTTTTTCTTAAAAATTAGACAGTATGTCTAGTATGATATACACAATCATAAAAAAGTTTTATATTGTGTTTTATTGATTAGAAGATTTTCTTTGTGTTTAGAATGTTCAAAATCATAACACAAAAACTGGACAAAACGGATAAACAATGGAACTCATGTGTGGAATAAATTGCAATCGCGATTGTCCTTAAAACTGTTTTAATTTCGTAATCGAATTCTTGACAAGAGGCAGTATCTTGGTAATGTATGTATATTAAAACAGAAAGAGCCTAGAAGATTACCAGTTTCTTGAATTGCAGTCGTTAGTTGCTCATTTGGCCGTCGCATTCGCTTCCTGTAGAAGATGACGGAAACAACGATCAGCCCGCCCACGCCGATGACTGCAATTGGGACCAATGTACCTAATAGGACTGGGTTTGCTTTACGCGTCCCGCTGTCGACCTTTACATGAGGACGGACATAGCCTGGAAATAGGTCAATTGTAGGTTGAGGACCACGCATAGAACAGAACAGAACATAACAGAACTTTTATTTTCTCCCAAGTATATAACATGTACAATAAGGGCAATATAACAAAGTATTTTTTAGTACAATATTGTGACATATGCGTTTGTTTTCAAAATAAATTAAAATGTACTTTCCGTTTCGCTGGGCCAGTGATAAATGTATATACATTTATAAAAGTGATATATATGAATAATGTTATTCCAAACGTATCACCTGTAAGAACATGTTCATTAATGTAAGTTCCTCTATTCATTTTAAACGATATGGACCGTTTGTCAATACAATGTAGCATGGTGAAATAAAACAAAACACATCAATAATTAAAAATTAAATAGTTTAATTGAGATTATCGCATCCACTCGATCCATGACAACCATTTTAGCTTAAAACCGTATTAAGGTAAACCGAATCTCACACGTTGCAATTAACAAAACATAAAATAAAGACAAAATGTGTTAGATGTGTGACCTGCCTCAGACTAAGTTCTTCGGAAAATCGTACAATCAGATCAAATCAAATCATATCAAAGAGAACAGTTGATGTCTGCATCTCACAATGCATATTATAAAACAATGTAACGATAATGTTTGTGCAATAAGATACTATAAATAGTATTGACATATTTCTATATTACTATGCATTTTTAAAATGCCCATACGTGAAGTTTTTGTGTTATGCGAGTTAAGGGTTTTACAAATAAGCAGTGTCAACGCCCTTGCTACGAACAAGGGTGTTAAACAATTGTCGAGAGTAGGCGGACATTTACGACCTCAAAAGATTAGTATACTGTGTCCTCGGTTTCGGTTTCATCAATCGCCATCTTGTATTTGTTTGTGAAACATTCAACATTATCTACTTTTTATTATTGGAATTAAATGGTAAATAATAATAATAATATTAGCTGAGCATGTCGTGTTTTTTTAACATAATTACTCATCTGTTTAAAACTATATTGATTTGTTGGTTTATTTATTCAGTACCGTCTCAAAGAACCGTTTATAGTGTTTGACATTGAAGTTTTTGATAAATAAATCAAACCTTGTTTTATGTGTATCAAACGAAGTATTATCTTTGCTTTGTTGTGTTTATTGTTGTTTTGTTGTGTTTGTGTGTAGGTATTTTGTATTTTTTTTCAGCTATAACAATGTACACCAACATCTTAGTCTGATGTATTGCAATTTGTCAGAAATTACAGTTCGAAAACTGAATTAACCTAATTCGTTGTCGGATACAATTTGACATTCTTTAATACACTACTGCCTTATGGCATAAAAAAACATTGAAATAACGAACGACTTTCGTCACACAGACGTTATAATGACACTTTAATTTTAGATATTTTTTTAATTACTGGAAAAATATCACTCGCATATTCTATAAATGTTATATTATGCATGCAAATGTGCTTAACATACCTTCAACGTGTAATAACTTGCAAGCTAGTTAAATATTGTCTCAACTATTGATTACAGCGCATCAGCGATTAAATATATAAGCTTGTATGTCTAATGTAAACTGATATAGGTTTACGTTAATTTAAGTATGTTTATGATACAAACCGTATTTGTATACATGTTTATGCTGGGAAACCAAAAGGAGTACTGAACTGGAAAAAATACATAGGGATTCTAAATTGTTTTAAAATAGCATCATGATTGGAAAAACCGGAAATAGACAGTAGCTTATGGAAATACCAGACCAAAACATGACGCAGACACGTGGTATGAAATCTCTGCTTATATAATCAATATATGGGTGTTGCTTTCTTCATATGCGTTACTTACCGGGACAATTCATCGCGCAAGCTTGCGGAAATCTCCCCGGGGGCTCGCAAATTTCTCGGCAGGGCCGAAACTGACCAGTCGGTTTGTCGTAATAAACATCTTTACCTACTCCATCTGCAAATAGATGTCGTTTACAACGAATATTTATTTAGTGCACAAACTTTATTTCAAATGAAACAAGTTCAGTTTTTGTAATGTTTAATTGATGTTCTCAAGAATTATTAATGAAATATCATACATTAACGACAAACTGCCCAAGGCCTTACACAATGTTTTCGAAGAATATTACATTTGAATCTTTGAGGAAATTGTTCAAGACTGAGCTTTTATTATTTGGTGATTGATTTCTGTAGTGAACTTGAAATTATGTACGTACAAAAACAGGTAAGCAGACAACAGTAAGACCTTATTCTAACTGAAATATAAAATCATATGCATACCATCCTTCTTTGCGTGAACTATTCCATTTAGAAACAATAACCACTGACACAACACGAGAAATTGATTCATTCTATTCAAATTAATTGCTCAAAAACGAGAGACGTTTTCGATAATGTTCGATACCTAAGAACATCCATGCAACAATAGGAATCCCTTAATTCATGGGTGTCGTAGTATAAACTCTTTTAAAGGTGCACATTGCTGTTTGCAACTTATATAAGTTAAAATATGTTTATATCATCAAGTTATATGTATTAAAATATGTATAACGAAAGCATACCTCGAATCCAAAACGGCTAATAATGATAATGTACATGTAAATGCGTTGAATTCGTATTACTAGGCAACGGTGTTAATCGGATCTTCAAAACGATTGTTAATTCACATATGTTCCTTTAATAAAAACCACTGTATCATATATACTGTAATTCTAGGAGTCATGGTCGATTGCTCACGTTAAATGGGATCCCACAAATAAGTTAAAGACATTAAAGTTTAAATATAAACTATAGAAAACCTGTTGATTTCTCATAATAGATTAGTTGGGAGCCTTGTGACCGCGTAAGCTGTTTCTGACACAGTTCTTATTTATTGTACAATCCACTTATTTATATAAAAAAAAACATGCAATAGTATGTCATGACGATTGATACAATAAAACAAAGTGTAAGAATGATTAACTATAAGTCTACGGCATTAGAATGGAATAGCAGTTATCGTTACAGCAAGCTATTTGTAAGCGCATATGTGACAAGACGGCCACGCTGGCCCAGAGCACTCATCCAAGCAATGCTTATACCAGAAACCAATCTGAACGCTTCGGACAGTGGGCTACACCACAGACGATCGCCGTTATGGCGGAATTGTCCGAAGGTTTCTGATTGACCAGAAACGAGATTTAACAAGACTATTGCCAAGCAATGATGTCCCCTACCGGCTCCAGCATTGTCAGATTAAAAAAATATATATTTGTTGCCATAGCAACCAGAATTTTTGACGTAGGAACAAAATAAAATGACGTTTATAATGTCCATATTGCCATCTGTCCATGTTTCAAGTTTCATGAAAAATATGAAGAACTTTTAAAGTTATCGCAGGATCCAGAAAATTGTGACAGACTGACTGACGGACTGACAGACAGACAGACTGACTGACAGCGCAAACCATAAGTCCCCTCCGGTGAAACCGATAGGGGACAAAAAGTTTGCTAATACCAGAAACAAGATTTAAAAAGTCGATTGTTGTGTTAAACAAAAAGAACCAACAAAAGCCAGATATTTTGCTGTTAAAGACGAGTTAAGCTTACCAACCTACCATAATTTTTGGCGATGTAGGTGGAAACAAATGATGTTAAGGCTTTACGCTTGTCAGATAGACACTACAATAATCACGAGCTATCGGTTGTACAGAAACTATTTAATTTTATTCTTGAGTAATTGAGCATAATTTTTTTTTCTATATGTACTAAACATTACATTGACCCCACAACCACTCCATATGCAGTCCAAAGTTAGGTCTGAATATGAGTTATTAATGTATGAAGTTTCAGCAAATTTACTCAATTTGTTATCAAGCAATTCAGTTGAATCATATTTTGCTTTTTTAGTAACATTGACCTTGACCCTATCCATCCTATACGCGCTCGCAAGGGGGGTCCTGGAACAATGTATATACATATGAAGTTTGTTGTTTTTTTAGCTGTATCTTGTCTATAAAGGTCATCTGTAAATTATAAAGACACCAAGCTGGCGACAGGGCAAGAACAATAGCTTGTCTTTTCTTCAAAAAGTGAGCTAAAAATTAAGTAAAAAACAAAGTTGGTAAGTGACAGCGTTTGTGGAGGGCAACTATGCAATTCAACATCAACAAAGCACCAGCGTTTCTCAGTTTAATATCAAAAAGTATATACAACAGCACTCATCATGCTTACATATAACATAAAAGCATTGACAGTTCTTATTTTACTCTCAGAGATTTAACTTAAAATTTATCAATTCATTTACCTGTTAATCACGTAAGAATGATGCATGTTCATCATGCTACATGAAAGATCAATAAACCTTCTTTAACAAAACATGCACAACATTGAGTAGTAATATGAAGTCCAAATGACAAAACAAACTGTTATTGTTGCTCTAGCACAAAATATTGTCAATTAACACTTTTTGTTAAAAGTGTCATCAGAAGAATAGTCCCCTCATTCGTCGGCCCATGCTGTGTCTATCGTGGATAAGGTTGAACTTGTTCACAAACTGAAATGAGGAAAATCAAAGGACTGAAATGATTTCCATGTACAGCTAATTTAAACAAACCAAAATTAAAAGAAAGTGACAAACATATCATATAAATCCACAACAAATACGGTATATCAAAACAATACAATAATTTTAATTGACTACCAAACTTTTAAATACCAAAAGCTTTAAACTTTAGATAGTTTCATAATTGGATATAAAAACTATTACAATCATATAATTTAAATAAAGGTAGTTCTTACAAAAATATGTATGTGTATTGTAATGAACCCCAGAGCATTTAATAACAATTAGGAATGTAAAAAACATTTCAATCAAAATACATTTTAAATTTTGATGCAACAAATTGAACACAATCAAAACATTCACAACATTAAAAGCTTCCATGCCACAGGTCAGGACTAGCATTTGAAGAGACAGCTAGATCCCCTGCTGATATTGTTTTGACACTGAAGTGGTGTCAATAACCTTGACACGGAGTCAGCATGATTGACTCATGATTTCTAAAACATCTTCTATACATGACATAAAGTTGAAAGTACCCATTAGCCTCTCTTAAAATCAAAAACTGAATAATTGTGTGATTATACCTGGTTAATTGTGTTGCAGCCCTTGGTAATTGTTCCAAGGTATGCCATCAAACACACGTCATTGCATTGCTGAAATATGGAACATGCAAGCTTAAAACAGACAAAGTTACATGAATACTTAATTGGTTAATGTTGTGTACAGTATAAACCAAATAATCCCAAAAAAAGTCCCTGAAAAGAAACAGCATTTTTTAAATTAAAGATAGAAAGTTTAGAACTTATTATTTAAGTCAGATAGCTTCTCATATCGCTCATTATTATCACACTTTAATATATTAAGTTTAGAACTTATTATTTAAGTCAGATAGCGTACTCTACTCATATCATTCATTATTAATCACACTTTAATATATTAAGTTAAGAACTTATTATTTAAGTCAGATACCGTACTCTACTCATATTGTTCATCATTAATCACACTTAAATATATTAAGTTTAGAACTTATTATTTAAGTCAGATACCGTACTCTACTCATATTTTTCATTATTAATCATACTTAAATATATTAAGTTTAGAACTTATTATCAAAGTCAGATACCGTACTCTACTCATATCGTTCATTATTAATCACACTTGATAACTCAACTGGTCAACAGAATACAAATTAAATTCAAACGAATTTTAATTTGTAGGCTGAGATGAAAAAGATGTGTATTACTAGGTGCACGAAAAATAGGCCTTGATAAATAGTACATTACAATCATGAGTGTCAAAAAAATATTTGACCAATATAGTTGTAACAGAAATATTTCTGTAATCTTCTTAATTTATGTTTCAAGTACATTGATAACTGTTCTATCTTTCATAAATACAACTAAAGTGACTTTCATTTTCAATTGTTGCAATTAAATAACATTTTCCATCTTTTTCTTATATAAAGAATAAAATGGAACTCCCATTACTTTCTTTTACAGAAAATGTTTACCATTTAAAACTTCTGCATGATGAAAATTCTCTAAGTTACACTTTTTTCCATAATCATTTCTGGCTTCAGACCCAAAAAAAATAGTCAAGACAGACAAGGAAACATACAATAATCATAATGTGTGGGGTAACTTGAACCCTTTCCTGCTCAGTAGAAAATGTTAATGGCTTTATGCAACCAGAATAACAGCCTGCGAGTAACTCGTAGTCTGTTCAGGTTGTATGCTGTCTGCTGATCATCAGTATCATATGTTCGGAAACGAAATGAAGCCTTAACCCTTTGCATGCTGGGAAATTTGTTGTGTGCTAAAATGTTGTCTGCTGAATTTCTAAAATTAGCATTTTCTTCGATTTTTTTTTCTAAGACCACTATCAGAATAGCAAACAGTTTGGATCCTGATGAGACGCCACGTTCTGTGGCGTCTCATCTGGATCCAAACTGTTTGCAAAGGCCTTTAAAATCCGGTTCCAACGCTCAAAGGGTTAAAACTAAAATCATGTAAAAAAAGGTCTTACATTTAAATTGATTTTCTTGGGGACTACAAACGGGTCAAAAAGCGTACGAGTGGTAAAGGGTTAGGAATGGAAACTTTTTGTGAAAAACACGACAAGTTCTTACATTGTAGAAGTCTTCTTTGAACTTGTCAGTATTGAGGACAGGGAGCCTATAGCACAGACTGTACGCCTCGCGCAGAATGTCCTGGTTTTTGGGAATCTCACCTGAAAAAATTAAATTTCCATCTGAAAACTGGGCTTACTGCATGTACGTAAAGTCTGCACAGTCTAATCTGGTATGACACCTCCACCTACACTACACTGGTTTCTTAAGATAAGACTTCCTTTAAACGAACAAATCCATACAAGCGGAAAGTGTTTCCTGATAAGCCTTGGACAGCTCATGCTAATCAGGAATGATGAATCACATGCATCAAGCCGGGTTTTCACAGAGTGAGGCTCATATTCTTGAATTCTTGCACATACTAAACATTCTTATAAGGTAAATTGTGTGTCAACTCGGTAAAGAGCCCAAGTGCATAAAGACAACTAAAAAAAATAATAAAATAGGTCAAACACATGACAAAACATATGAAATACATTTTGTATTATTTTTTTCGTTGTGTTTCAAAGTATTAGATCATTTTTATCTAATTCAAAATGATAATGTCAGTATTTGCTTTCATAGTAATCATAAACATGTAATGCATTTTAATCTATTTATCCTTATTTTTTGTTCATATATGTCTTGTATTCACAGTTTGCATTTGTACACTAAATTTTTATCTTTTAGTGATGAACAATTTGATTGACGAACAAATGTGAAGGGAGTTCAAAATTAAAACAAATATTAACATTCATTGTAATTTTGAAAGCAATTTATCATAATTATATATACAAGTATCCAATCTCTTTTTTTATTTGATGTTTCAGTTTTAACAACATTTCAGTCACATCACAATCTTCAGTAGCAACATCAACATTTTCCTGAAAATACTTAGCCTTCAAAAGTGGTTGACCTGTACAACTTGCACATACATGTAGCTATGATGATAACTTACAACAACCATTGTTGAGTCTGATCTTTGGGGAGAACGGACAATGGCCATAGAAACTTAAGACACACTTATAGTCATTAATACCCTCAAGTTCCCTTTCGATTGACACAGATGTACTGCCCTGACAATTCGTGGTGTAATTTTACTCCATGTAAATTGTGAAATCATTAAATGCAAGTTTAAGTTATAGAGGAAACAAAGATAACAATACTGACTGTGACCCTGAAAATAGCCATGTGGTACTTACATGTAATGCACCATCTCAGTTTCAGAAAGACAGACTTACAGATGGAGAGACAGACAGAACAAAACACATTCTAGGTCACGGGTTCGAACCCAACTTGGAGCGTTTCTTCGATTTCCCCTAAAGACTCTAAGTACTGGTTCTAGTCCCAGGAAACTGACTCGAGAGCATTCCTTTAAGCCTAAGGCTTTCGATGCAATCCAGCTAAAATAAATAGGTTTAAACTAAAACACATTGTAGATAGTTTATACATGTTATGATTTCAAGACCAATCCCCACAGGGGATGTGATTGGAACTGGCTAGAACTAATTTAAACGTGACCCACCTTCCTTGACCGCTTTGATATACTGCAGTATCAACTTCACACGACTGTACAGCATTTTGATTGCATTGTGCTGGGCAATAAGCTGTTCTGCCACTGAAACAAAAACAACACAATCATCAGTATATAACATACACGCAAATTTGTTGAATTGATATCCCCCGCCAAACAAGAGCTTTGTCACAGACGTGACGTATACCCCCACATGCTGCATTGACACAGAATATATACAAAGGGCCATAACTCCTTTATAAACAGATGGTGTACAATGCCATATGGCGTGCATGAAACTCTTATCCATATATATACTCATACCAAGTTTCAATGAAATCCGCCAAACCACTTCCAACATATGGCTCCGGACACAAAAGTGCCGGACGGACGGAAGGACGGACATATTGACAACGCCAAAACAATATCCCTCCGTCTTTGGCGGGGGATAACAAGATACTAGTAGTCAGTAGAAAAGACAAATCTTAATGATATAAAGTTCATATTAACAGGCACTGAACCCTAGCAATGACCAAGAGATTAATTGTGAGCAATGTTTTACATATACATGTGTATATATATTACAATTCAATTTTGCCAACAGTCAAAAGCATTATAAACCAAGAATAAAATATGTGCAATATCATATCGACTTCTACTGAAGAAATTGTATTTAACTAGCTTTTTATGACTCCTTAAAGGCCCTATAAAGGTGACAAAGCCAATTATTATTCATATAAATTGGTCTAATTTTTACCGGATTTCAGTTACTCTTGCATAAAAAATGCTAATAACACCGCTTAAGTGCAACGTTGTCAAGAATTATGGAAGATATACCCGTTTCATAATTGGAAGAAATGTTTACAATTTTGCAACTAACGTGGTATGTAGCCTCAAAGCGGTGACGTATGCTAAAAATAGCCGAAAGAAAATTCAATTGTAATTCTATTTTAAACAACTTTTTACCAGAAGAAAGTAACTTATTAGATCACTACAAACGTTTTAACCATTTAGAAGAGACTTCTTTGTGAGTGATACCGGAAAACGTTGAAAATCAACCGTTTATTTTTGGTGACCTGAGTCACTTTCAGTTTCACTTTCCCGAGTAAACAGCGATGTAAATAAACTGATTGTTTGTAAACACAATTGACTTGGAGGACACTGTATTTTGAGCTCAAAACAAGTTGTATTGCTAATTTTTTATGGTAATGTCCAATAGCATATATATATTGTTTTTTGATAACCTTTATAAATAAAATATGAAAAAAATATTTTAAAATCGGTAAATAATTACGGATCGTCACCTTTATAGGGCCTTTAAGTTTTCAATAAAGTAAAAGTAAAAGTACCAATGCACATCAGTGGGATTATGGAATCTAATCTAAAGATTTAAACAACTCACAACTAGGTTGTTATCACAAACTTGACTAATACAATTGCATCACTTTGTCAGCTTTTTTCAAGGGCACTTAACTCAGGATTTTGTGAAACAATGAGAACCAAAACAAATCTTTCACATAGAGACTTGATGGTCATTCCATACTTTAAGGTTCAGATGAAAGGAATGAGAAATAAGAAGTAGTTCACCCACAAACTTTTGCCATCAAACCGATGAATCAAACAAAAAACAGACTCCAATACACCCCATATATATGAGGGTAAAAAAATCCCATACAACCCCCCCCCCCCCCCCCCCCCNCTCCCCATGCATATATAAAGTTCCTAGCCGCTAGACGATCCCCGTATGTGAGAGAACAACAGTTCCGTACCACTAGACGACTCCCCGGTGTCAGTTACAGACACTCTTGCCACATGATCCACACCAATCCTCTCTGCCTCCTCGGTGGCCAGCGTGTACTGTAGCTCCACAAACAGCATCGTGGCCTGTAATCATGTGATTGAAATAACCCCGAGCTCACACGCATAGCACTCATAAATTTGGATTTCTTTTAGATAAGGCTTCCTTTGAATGCAAAATTCTAGCAAGTGTTGTCCCTGATTAGCCTGTGCAAATTGCACAGGCTAATCTGGGTCGTCACTTTATGCACAAGTGCTTGCTCATATTCTCATATAGGTGGGCTTGTAGCATTTTATTGTTTTAAAGTCATAGTATAGAAATTTGGGATTGCTTGGTCATACAGGCAATTTGGATGACTTAAAATGTAACATAGTTATGCATAAAACATGACCTTGGAAAACTTGGCTAAAAGCATGGTCACAAAGTTTTCTCTAGGACCAGTTTAGTTTGTGCATATACTTCACTAGTTATTCATAATTTGTATTCCAATATAGGCTGAATTATACTTCGCAACAGGTTGAATATTTATCTAACAAATAGAATCTACTCTGTAGTGGCTTCTAACCCAGAGAACACTTAAAAAACATGAGGTTTCAATATCTTTTTTACAAATGTGGGTAAAAAAAAATGAAGTTTCACTATCACTTTATTACACTCAGGCTGGTCTGGCAAAATATGGCATACCGGGGTAATACTGATTTTTACACAACATTGCCCATTTAACATTGCCTCTGGATTGAAAATATTGCAAACTGAACTTATATACTGAACTTACCTCTCCATTCACCAAGTCAATCACAGACTCATAAACAGCCACTGGCAGCTGTAAATAAACATGTATAAGCATCATCATTGTTACTTGCAAATCATTAACATTAGTTTAAACCTATTTATTATAGCTTGATTGCATCAAAAGCTTAAGGCTTAGTTAAAATGCTCTTGAGTCCGTTTCCTGGGACTAGAACCAGTTCTTGGTGTCTTTGGGACAGATCTAAAGAAGGCTCTCACAGTGGGGATCTAACCTGTGACCTCCCGGTCGCCAAGTGGACACCATTTCCACTACACCACGGCTACCTGTATTAATCTGCCTAATTTGACTTTTAAATGATTACAAGCTGAGAAAAATAAAGTCTTTCATACTCTTTGCTTTGTTTGCATGTATTGACAATTGACATGCATAGTCATCGCTTGCTAAACATCTTTTGATCGTTCTTGTATTGTCCAAATAACAAGGGATGTGTTTGTCATAAACACAATGCCCCCTTTTGAACCAATTTGACCCATATATTTGACCTTTGACCTTGAAGGATGACCTTGACCTTTCACCACTAAAAATGTGCAGCTCCATGAGATACACATGCATGCCAAATATCAAGTTGCTATCTTCAATATTGCAAAAGTTATGACCAAGGTTAAAGTTTTGGGACAGACAGAATGACGGACAGACAGAATGACGGACAGGCCAAAAACAATATACCCCCTCTTCTTTGAAGAAGGGGGCATAAAAGCATACTTAAAGTAGCTGTTAATCTAGTATCTGCTGATAAGGCATAAAAAAGAATTGTTTGTTTCCACTAACTCCACCAAATTTGTGTGACAACCATTAACTAAAAACTATTAAATTTGCAATCAATTTTGCTAAATTCTATCATATTCCCTTAATTTATATTAAATTAACTAAATTTACCTGAAGAAAGAAAGTAATATATGGCTATGGAATATTTCTGCATGGCATTACATATTCTTATTAAATTGGGAATAATTAAAAAACAAGAGTTCCGCGGTCTGAGACATATGACCCCTAAACAGGGCCTTGATTTTCACACTTATTGTGACAGTGACCCTGAAGTTTGACCTAGTAACCCCAATTTCAATAGAGGTCATCTACTGTCCAAGGCAAATGCACATGTGAAGTATCAAGCCAATCGGTCAATTGGTTGACGAGTTATTGATCGGAAACAATTTTCACACTTATTGTGATAGTGACCTTGATTTTCGCACCACTCACAACTTTAGCCGAATTATATAACATATTTCATTACAGATACACATTTAACAGTAATAAACATCAAATAATGGACAGATAATGCTATCCACAGCTCAGATAAAACAATTAATCACCACCACAAAGTACTATAAACCTGTAGGCTATATATATTAATAATACTATTTTATTGTAGTGATATACATACATCTTGGTGTCTGGCAACAGGGTTCATCTTCAAAAGTATTGGACTTTCATTAATTTCACAGATCTAAAAAAGAAAAAATACAAAATATAAAGAATCATTTGACTACAGAAATAAGAGCCAATATATATATTTTAATGTAAAAAAATTAAGGACCCATTTAATCTCAAATGTGCAAATTTTCTTACTTTATCTTGTTTTTGCCCCAAAACATGGCTTTAAACATTATCAAAAGTATGAACATCACATTCATATCTCACTACAATATTTTCCAAATATGTATAATATTACATTGTGTACACACCGGTCTTACTGACCTGTGTACTAACGCGAAAGGAATTGTAAGTAGCACTTCTTTTACGAGTGAAAAGTGAAAGAGAAAGTAGGTCAGGTAATCATACTTCTGATAATTGCTATCAGTCTTAATAGAGATTCAAAATCACATTTAAACATAATTAAATAACATTTCTTTAAACAACATTCCGTTTTAAACACACAATAAAAAACGATTTTTCTTTCATTATTAACATTTTCATTCATACGCAGAACTACTTTGGCGGAAGCATAATTCCCCAAACCAGGGGAATGTGATGCATCTTAGTATAGAGGTGACAATAACGTAGTGATGTCACCATCTTTGTTTCGAATGTATAATATTCTCCAAATTTCTATAGGTTAGAAAACTAACATAAAATCAAAGATAAGTGCGCATACAAATTAACAACAACAGGAGCATAAAGAACTAGATGTAACTTTTGCCTTAAATTATATCTTGACACATGAAAATACAACAATTACAGCGTACTTTGCTCACACATTTTGCTTTGACGTGAAAGTTATTTCAACAAATTGGCACAGAATGCCTTAATAATTAAAAAAGTGATGACCCAGAAAAAAAAGTAAGTTATCGGGACCTAATTTTTTTTCGCACTGTGCAAAACAGAGAACATCAATGTAGTCACAATATTTGCTGTTAAATACAGTTAACATAAAAGAGTAAATCAACAATACCAGGCCCATAACTAAGACCCACTTGTGAACATATCATTTCCATTGAACACTTATCAAACAAAAATATATGAGCCTTGGCTTCCCAGATTAGCCTGTTCTGTATGCACAGGCTTATCAGGGACGACAATTTTCGTCTAAACTAGTTTTTTGCTAAGCTAAGAATTCCTTTAAACAAAAAATACCATAAAAGCTGAAAGTGTCATCCCTGATTAGCCTGTGCATACAGAACAGTCTTATCTGGGACGACACTTTATGCACATGACTTAACCCTTTGAGCGCTGAAACCGAATTTTGAAGGCCTTTGCAAACAGTTTTGATCCAGATGAGACGCCACAGAACATCAGGATCCAAACTGTTTGCTATTCTGATAGTATTCTTTGAAAAAAAATCGAAGAAAATGCTAAATTTAGAAATTCAGCAGATGACATTTTAGCAGACGACAAATTTCCAAGCATGCAAAGGGTTAAGCCCCGTTGTCCCAGAGCGCAGCTCATTATATCACTCTGCACAAATTATTATAAATCTGATTAAAAAAATCCCCATAACCAGTACACATCAGTAAATATATCGCTAAAAAGCTTGCAACAGCATTTTAAAAGTAGAACCTGTTTATGCACGTGGATATCTGCGTCTGTGGGGGAATCGCCAGTTGTGTACCAACCTAAGAAGTCCATTTCACTGAAAACCTGTTTAACTGTGAACAAATAAAATAAAATTATTCAAGAATATTCTGTCAATATGAAATCATGTCTTATAGAATCAATACTAGCAGACATACAATGAATTTCATGAAAATGTAGCTACCATTTAAGTGGCGAAAAAATCATTATGTTCACATATTCATTCAAAAATAAGCCATAAAAACCAATACATACAGTTGTGCAAAAATGTTATATTAAGCATTAACTTGTATGTTTTGAAAAACTTTGAACTACAAAATCTTTCATCTTCATATTAGTTTTTAGTTTAAACCTATTTATTTGAAACGCTCTCGAGTCCGTTTCCTGGAACTAGAACCACTTTGTCTTTGGGAAAAATCTAAAGAACGCTCAAACAGTGGGGATCCAACCTTTGACCTCCCGGTCGCTAGGCGGACACCATATCCACTACGCCACGGCGACCTTTTAAAGGTCCATGAAATCATATTAAATTGCGCATTGAAATTTAATGGTTGTGAAAAGTGTACACGTATTTAGAACATTTTTAAGGGACTTGTTCACAGATTTTGTTATTTATGAAAAATGTAAAATAATGAATTGACTAACAAAACTTACAATTATATCCCTTTTATTATGGCTGATTTTTCAATTAACAGATATATTTAACATGTTTCCTAGTCAGGAATCTTGGCTTGTTTGAATATAATGCATACACTCTTTTTATGAATCTATGCCAATTTTTTCTAAAAATAAGCCTTGTTCTGGTTAACCCTTTGCATGCTGGGAAATTTGTCGTCTGCTAAAATGTCGTCTGCTGAATTTCTAAAATCAGCATTTTCTTGGATTTTTTTCAAAGAATACTATCAGAATAGCAAACAGTTTGGATCCTGATGAGACGCCACGTTCTGTGGCGTCTCATCTGGATCCAAACTGTTTGCAAAAACCTTCAAAATCCGGTTCCAGCGCTCAAAGGGTTAAACATCATTTAAGGTCACCAAAACTATAACTT
>VMBQ01004724.1:37445-76329 GCA_007657795.1 Dreissena rostriformis
TATGGTGGACAGTTTTCCTTCTTTGTCTATATTGTTGCGCAAGGATTTTGTGCGCAACATTCAAGCCCCGATATCAGACAGTTAATATCAACGGATTGCAATAATATTTACATACCTGGGTAGATAATTCATTTCTTGGTAATGTTCCGTAAGAATTATGTAATGACACTTTCAATTTTGCACGCCTGAGCAATTTAAATCAACCCACTATTCACATTTTCAATTCCGCTCGCTTTGCCATTGTGTACCGCAGGTAGATTTTAATCGATAACACAGCCTATTACACCATAATGCCTTCTTCTGATTGGTTGATATTTGAATGTTTCATAACATGGCGAGAGGTCAGTGATTGTATTGGGATTTAAGCAGAAGTTTAACTGAAACAAATTATGCCTTTTAACTTAAATTCGACGATATTTGAGGTAAAAATGGACTTCTTAATAAAAACTTTATGAGTTGGTAATGTTATTTGCAATTTTAAGCATATTGATGAAAATTTAAACTTTCTGGTTTCTACCACGTAATTGGTCCTTAGCCGATAAGACGTTCCAAAGAATTTAGCCCGTATAAAAAGTATCTTTAAATTCTTGGCAAAGTCTTATAAATAAGCAGGCTTCGTGAAATTGCCGGTCTGCCGGTCCTGACCGGCAGCTTTCCATTTGGTCCGGCAGATTTAACAAGAATGTCGGTCCTTGCGACTGGCAAAAAGTGAAATGAATGCAAACAAATTATATTTTTTCAAAGTTGAAAATTCAAAGAGCAAACCCCTTACTACATCATGAAAATGAAATCGCTCATTGTTTTGATGTTTGCAATAAGTTTGTTACGTACAATTAGCAAATCTAACTGGTTACACAACACCTACTTCAAACTCAGTCGCAAAATCGGAAACTGCGTTCTGCTAAAATCCAATTGAAAACGTAACAGTCAAAGATAAAAATTAAATAAGTTATCCAATCGATTTAATTGCATGCAAACGCAGTGTATTTGTTAACAGAAATTGAATTCCATTTTCGTCAGGTTTTCAGAAAGTCCCCGGGAAGCACGTTTTTTTCATGACTGCGTATGACGCAATAAAACATTGCTTTGTATCGTATTGCATTCAAATACATATTTAATTTTTTCAATTTCGTTTATTGTCTTTGATCTTCACCTTCAGACCCCTGAAAACACAATACACACAATGGGTAATAATCATTACTATTCTACCAAAACGAAGTCAACGCATTGATACAGCTTTATTGCATTCACGTTTTACAGGAAATGTCATGTGTCAGTAAAGTACACTGTATAATGAACACCCCTTTGTGTCAAAACCGGATTTCTCTTGATTGAGCAACAGACGCAGTATGCATGCGTGGATTACGTTTGATTTTAATGTCTCATGTCAACGGTAATTCAGTCTTAATTTTGTTTAAACATTGGACACAATTATTTGTTAGGAACTTAAATTAACTGTTAATAACTATTATCTTATTCCGATAAAGCACTGGCAGTGGCTTGTTGAGCTAAAATAAAGGGTTTATGTTAATGTACATAGTTGTGTTGTTGTTTTTTTCGGTCCGGCTAAATTTTTTCCGGACCGGCACATTTTCTGAAATGCCTGTCCGGATGACCGGCCAATTTTTTCCAATTTCGCGAAGCCTGAATAAGAACAGAACAGAAATTTTATTACGACTTGTACATAGTACATCTTCAGTCTTAACCGTATAATTTAACACATATCAAAAGTCATATGAAAAGAAAGCGATTAAACAGTAATAAGTATTTTACATACTATCTAACATAATACATGACAGTGGGTAAACACAACAACAACAACACAAAATAAGACTACCTTACTAACAGCCACATACTTGTTGGACTTGATTATCACCCGAACTACTCTAGACTAGAAATATTGTTTTGGTTGTCATTTTTCTCACCCTGCTGCGCCTTCCCCTCCTGGGCTCGAACTCGGGTCCAGTGTTCCGAAATGTTCATTATCACGAGAGGATGTAGCGCCACGGACACACTTCCCGACGCTCCCATCACCGCCATGACGCTCTTCCCAGGGTCCACTTCCATACTCGTTGCCATTTTCTTTTTGGTTAAAGAAAGGCAATTAAATATAGAAAAAATCTGCTGTTTTTGTCAAAAAGTTTTATCTAGGTTAATAAACAGCTTGACAAACTCTTTTCGTCAGACGCTTTCTCAGCAATAGGTTACACACTATCTTGTATCGAAGTCTGGTTCCCGTTTCATAGTGTATGTATCAGTGAAGGTTAGTTTCCAAGACCCAGTTGTTCCAAATCTTAACCGAGGGTAAAATAAACCACGATACAAGTTGTTGATGGAAAAGAAAATTTCCCAACTGATATAAAGGCTGATGTGAAGGCTAAAATCGGTAGAATCATTGTGCTCATATTGAACAAAGATAAATGCCAAAGGTTATTCAATCTTTATTATTATGTAAGTGTTTTAATTAAAGAATCAATCCTGGGTAACATTAACCAGTGGTTAACGTTTTGAACAACGTGGTCTTTATCCAATTAGCTAGTTCAATATGCAAAGAATCATATTAAAAAGAGGCCCAATTCCAGAGCATATTTCTTGCCATTTTTACAATATGCAAGTCCAGTATCAATGTAAAGATCAATATTTAATCAACCAAATATTGCAATAACATTTTCCATGTGTCATGTTGTTTTTTTATTGTTTTTTTTGTGTTTTTTTTTCTCACCACTACGCTTTGGAGGCTTTGTACACTTTCAAACACCCAGTTTGAGATTAATAGTTTTAGGGACGCTATAGTAACGAAATTCGCAAGGTAAAGCGCAATTTATAAATAACCACGTTCAATGGGCCTGTAATTGTACATCATTGACAGTCCAATATAGGTAACCCAGCATACAGGAACTGCACAGTCTAATCTGGGACGAAACTTTACGCACATGCATTAAATCCCATTTTCACAGAGCGAGACTCATATTTATATTATGATAATTTCCCGATCAGTGACGTAGCAGCTTAACCATAAATCAATGATAACAAATTCAATAAAAAGGACAGCAAATTAATTAATAAAATCAACATGACATCAATGATAACGACACTCATAAAAGCAGTTTGTGTTTAAACAAATATGGGAAAATAAAAAGAGGAATGTTTGCGTGTTCACTCCTTTGAAAAGCCCATGGACAAACACCTGTTAATTCGTTGGTTACTAGAACAACATACACGGATTTAGATGTGATGGTATGAGCCTATACTAATAATCTCTTTTTTATTTGCTGATAAACCTCTTATTATCGTAATATAATATTTTGTATTTATGCCGAAAGTGCATTATTATGATTCGAGATTAAAAAAAAACCCGCTGCGGAAAAAACGCAGTAACGTCATCATCTATGTATATAATGTATGTTTAAGTGTTACGTGTTACGCTGTTCTGTTAGCGCAGTGGTATGTACACGCACTTATCACATAGGCGATGCGGTTTCAATTCCTACTCCCGGCGCATGTGAGTTTGTAGTTTGGTTCGTATCGCTGTACCGGAGAGGTGAGGTTTCCTCCGGGTACACCGGCTTTCCCCCTCTCCCCCACAACAAAATACCAAAGCAAAATTAAATGGAATGCCTTAAAGTAAAAGTTAAATAGCTGAACATTGAAGCTTTAATTAAAACTCGACTCAACTTTTGTAAGTCTAGTAGATTGAGGCGCGAAAGGGCACACGCAGTCTTACTTAAAAGGGAGACCAACATCACGGTGTATGACAATATTACATCCCTTACTAACTGAAAATAGTGTTTCCGCATCTAAGTCATTTAATGAGTCTCTCAGACAGTCGTTCGTTTAATGGGGCTTATCAGCATTATATTTCCGTAATTTAAAGAAATGCCGTATCATAACGATCGAGTAATGTCTTTACTGAATGCAGAGACGTATAACTACGTTTCTGCTAAATGTTTATGCATTAAACAAACTCATGTCCACTGTCACCGAGAAAAATGTACTCACTCTGGTGTGTCTATCTAAACGTTGTCTATTACACACTTGTTTGATTCCGTCTTTAGAACCAAGCGTCGCAGACGTTTTCAATAATGTCTGCAATTCCCATAAATGTTGTTGAATTATTGAATTGTTGTGCTGTTGTTTTTGTGGTTGTTTTTTTTTACTGAAACGTTGCAAAGTTTTTTGTAAATGTCAGTTTCAGGAGTGTCATTATTGAAACGTTATATTTCTTTTAGAAAGGATGATTTTGAAATCAACAAACATTATTTTTTTCCCGAGGTGTGTTAACATAATTTCCGTATCTACATCCTGCAATTATCTGTTCGTGCTGGTTTAAATATGCCGGTTCTTTTCGGCCTTTCGATTCAGAAACGGATGACCAATCTTTATACATCGACTATCTCCGGAATCCTCCGCAAGATATATTGATTAATGCAGTAAATCTTCTGCTCATCCAGAGTGACTGATGACGTATTTTGACCTCACTGTACACATTGTTTACATGTATGTAACCACCAGATGATTTATTATCTATTTAACGCTAGACGAGGCTTCCGTCGTAATGTTTACGCACAAATTACATATCAAGCGTTCATGTATGCGCACATTGTCAGAGTTGACGGAAAAGACGTTACGCTTTACGATTTTAACGTTGTATGTTTGCACGGCAAGTTTTGAAAAAGAGAACTTATTTTTAAGTTATTTCTAAAATAATAATTAAATACTGTCAAATATATGATTAAATATTATAGAAAATTGAACTTTATATTAAAATGATGTCATTTATAAATAATACGTAGAAGATACGTATTAAATAAATTTATTTCTATGCGGCGACAAGGCAACCCCGTTAAGCCTCACTGAAAGCCACGAATAATATTGATTAGCATTCTTGATTAATGATTTGAATATTCGAATATTAATTTTATTGTATGGATACTCGATCATAAGTTTCACAATAAATGACAATATAATAGCTGCGGTGCTTGAAAAATGATGCACTACCTGTCGTAAAAGTCAATTTAGCAATAATTTCCTAAACGGTGTTCATCCCTAAACTCCTATGTTTGTTATGACGTGTGTTTGTCTCGGTAATACAATGGCAAACTGAAAAATAGTCAACGAACTAATCAACGCTAATCGATTATTTTTTTCTATTTACGTTACTCGAATTGTAAAGATATATACTATGCGAACGCAATTGTTTTCACGTGCATTTGAAATCTTGATCGCACCCGATTTAACCCGGGGTTGAGAAACTCAGTCGTGCAACGAGTCTCATAGCCGTGCTAAATGCTTTATCTGGTTTGATGATCGGCTGCGTTCGATTAAAGAATGAAAGTGTTAACCTCTTAAACCGCTGGCTGTATACTAATAAGAAGTCGGTATAAGCAATACAAACACAGCTTTGTAAGGTTTATTTTGCACTGTCATGATAACTTTACTGTATGTTTATTTAAATACAATCTTTCGTGAGTCATACTACCGTCATAATATTTGCCTGTTTTAAACTGCCTTGTCGTCTGCTATTAATAGCAACAAGGAAAAGCGATCTGTTGTCGACTGACAGGTTATCAAACCAAGCAGTAGCGTTCATTTGGATTTAACGAGTGCAGGATATGCGATTTCTCATTTAACGGGATTGGTTAAATAGTTGGTAAGTAACAGTTTATGTAGCAAATAATGGTGGGTTGTTGTTATAAAAGATACTGATGTTGAGTCGACAAGAAGTATTAATTAACGTACACTTGCATGTCTGTAGAGTTTTACAACGGATTATTTAAAAGCTGTTTGTGCATGTTATTGTCTGTATTTGTCTTATGTTTTATAATAACAACGTGTCGTACCACTTTCGCTTGAATGCACACATGTTTTATTCATAAACATGCGCTGAACTTTTTAAGAAAACATTAACAATATTTGTTTTTCGAAAGAATTTTTATACTTTATAGTGGCTTTGAAAAAAAGACAATAATTATATTTTGGTCTTTTATAAAACTATATGGAATGTTTAATAATAGTCGATAAGCAATGCACATAGTAGATCTACTTACCATAGGCCCACCGTCAAGTTCATAATCATCATCATATCACCATCATCATTTTCTTTTTCTTCTTTTGTCTTGTTCGTCTTTTTCATCATCGTAATCATTCTCACCATTTATATCATCATTAACAACAAATATAATAGATATACCTACTTTGGGCTCACAATTAAGTTCATCACCATGTCATCATCATCATCATCATCATCATCATCATCATCATCATCATCATCATCATCATCATCATCATCATTATCATTATCATTATCATCATCATCGTCATCGTCGTCATCATCATCATCATCATCTTCATCATCATCATCATAATCATCATCTTTATCATCATTATCGTGATCGTCATCGTCATCGTCGTAACCGTGTCCATTTTTATCCTGGTTTCTCTGTGAACGTTACAGTATTTACATTAACAATTATAGAAAAGTTTCATTCGAAAAGATGATACCCGTACCTGTCTAAAACAATGGCTTATTTTTCATATATCGAGATATTCCATGAACATATTGCATAATTCCTATAGGCGTCTGTACTGAATATCACTGGCGAAATGTCACGTAGGCCGGATTTTGACAAAATAATACGTACAGCAGTGTAAACATTTGTATTTGCATAAAACATTCAAGGGGATGGGATTGCGACATGTTTTTTGCCTCTCCCATGTTTAAAAAACAATATAATATGCAATAACAAATTAGTTGTAGTTTAACAAAATAGCAGATTATTTATGTAAGAGCCTCACTATGGGAAAACGCTCAAAACGGTGTTTAATGCATGTTCGTAAAGGTTGAAGTCCGCACAGTCCGCACATGCTTATTAGGGACGACACTTTTCGCTTTTATGGTATTTTTTGGTTAAAAGCAAGTCTCTTTTTAACTCAAATCCATTATAGGCGGAGAGATTCGTCCCAGTCTGAACAGATTAATCTGGGACGAAACCTTACGCCGATGCATTAAGCCCCGTTTTCCCAGGGCGAGGCTGATATTCAGCTTAACAAACAATGCGTACAGCCGCCTTCACGTCTGAAAGCGTATTAAACGATCCAGGTAGACATACAAACAATACGTCCCTGAACGAACAAATCAGCTGTCTTATGGTAAATATTTATTAATCTAGATTTTAACCTCTGCGTATATCTTTCATTTAATCCCGTTGCAAACGCGACATTCCTCTGATGCAAGGATATTCATGCAAACCAAGCGGTTTGAGCAGTATATTACGTGTCATGTACTAGATCTTGAACTCAACGTCATATGATCGCTGTTACAGACTGACTCATCTGAAATATTTCTTAATCGATGTCTTAGTCATAATCACCTTAACATCGTCATTACCAGCACCACTTTGATCACTAAATCATGATCATTATCATCAGCATATCATAATTATTATCGGTCTCACCATCATCTGTTTTTACACATCATCCTACGCCCCAAAATTATTCCAGTATTACCTATAAGAAGGCAAAGGTTGCGTTTACCCCAATACGCTTACATATATGTCTTTACATTAAAATACTCAATGATCACATGGGATAATTAAAGCTAAAGGCAATATTGATCAAGGATTTCTTAACATCAATTTATATTAATTGTTACATTTACGTCGTCTTACCAGTAATCTTGTACAAATGCATTCGACAGTGACCCTGATAGGCCCGTTTTATAGCTCAATATATCGTAGAAAAAATCGTCAGTTAGGCAATCACATCCCCTCGTGCGTAAATAGAAGTATGACGTCAAAAACTCTATATTGTTGAATGGGCAGTTGACAATATGGCGGACAAACAGTTTATTGTGTATTTAACCATATTTTAAATTGATCTCGCGATAGTTAGTAGGCCGTTTCAATAAAATCTTTGAAATACATGTATATTTTTATTTTAAAAATCAATAAGGCATATTTAAAATAATAATTAATGAACTTTTAACAAAATAAATATAGCGTGTATTGTAGCATAAAACTGTCGTACGATAACCAAGTAAAGATCCAAAAAAGATTAACTACTTTTCGAATATAATACAAGCAGAAATATTTAATTATAATTGGTATTTTCATACTCAATGAAATATTAGTCCCAAAAAGTGATATACGTTATTTTTGATCGGACTGTTAGGTTATCAAATATTTAAAATACTTAATTTGTTCGTGATATTTATCCGACAACATTGATCGGAACCCGTTAATATCATTGATACTTATTTGTATAAGTTGTGTCCGAAGTTGTCCATAATACCTGAAAATCGTCGCTTTAATTTGTTTCGTTTGTGTTAATTGTCTGCTAAAAGCGCATAATTACCGGTAACACACGAAGAAAGACATCATAAATATGTTTACCGGACTTATGTCGTCACAGGTTTAGGCCAGAATGCATTGTCAAAGGCCACTCATTATTTTTCTCATCGTATTTTTGTAAAGCCTGGATGTATTTTTATTTAACATTTGATGATAATATAACGGGGATTTATGAATCATAAATCCCCATTATCAATTGATGCACGACGTATACTTATAACGCTATTGCTTTCCATACCGTTCAAGTTCACAGTTCAGTGTCAACGTCCTGACATTGCCCACTTAACACAAATCTGTCTGTACTTGAGTAATCTGGAAACAGTATATTCTTGATGTAAAATAACAACAGTTCGAAGGTAAGATAAGATGCACAGACCGATGTTTGTCACATAACAACATTTTTTTCTCATAATTGATTTCCGACTTCATAAATTAACACTCATTTGTCTTGTAGACATGGCTTGTAATTGTACACAATTGTCTCTTACGATGATTGATGTGAAAGTGTTTTTTTGTACACAACACGATTTCCTTTTGGTGATTCATCCAGTATAAGAACTAAATGTAGATTTAAGCTAATAAGGTATTAATTAGAGTGCTATTAAAAGAAGAACATCCAATTATATTACGAAACATTAAGCATGCATATTGTGTAATTATAGTTTCACCACTTAGTAATTCAAATTATAAGTCGCATTCGTTTTAAAATAGTAAAATAAAGTTGCATTTCAATGCATGATGCTCGCAATTGTAATCGATAATCAGTATAATCACCGTAAAAAACTACCACAATTATCATCGTCATCATTACAAGTAGTAGCATCATAATTCCTACAATAATCATCGTCATCATATTGTCAGTGAAATGCGGAAGTCACCCTTACCCAAGTTAATTGGATTTGAATTTGACATTTATAAGAACATTTATGGTCGTTCAGAATTTCGTTTCGTTCATCGTCAATGATTCGAGAACTTGACCTTTAGTTTCAAATAAAATGCATGTTTGATTCGACGTTCGCATGCTCAAGAATAAGAAGTCATATGCTGTAACTTACTGCTAACTTGTTTGAAACATGTTTCACTGAATTGAAGCATTGTGATATCAAATGATTGCTTATCGAATAAAATAAGATACTCACTTATTTACTGCGAATACAATACAAACCTGAAGACCATATGACCCATTGAGCTACTCAATGAATTTTATCCTATAGCTTATTGATTTTATAGATGGGAACTCTAGTTGTCGTGTAAAATTGTGATTGTCATGCCTACCTGCCTTTACACTGCTAAATCGTGTACCCAGAGGACTGCTTATTTGTGGCGTGTTCTGAGAAAACTGGGCAAAATGCTTGTGCGTAAAGTGTCATCCCAGATTAGCCTGTGCAGTCCGCACAGGCTAATCCGGGATGACACTTTCCGCCTAAACTGGATTTTCGCTAAGAAGAGACATTATTTAAACCAAAAATTCTATAAAAGCGGAAATTGTCGTCCCTGATTTTCATAATGCAGTCATCGTCGTCATCGTCATCATAATAATCATCATAATTATCATCGTCATCATCATAAGTCGCATAGTTATCAGATATCGAGATATTCCATATATTGCATAATTCCTGAAGGCGTTTGTACTAAATATCACTGGCGAGTTGTCACGTAAACCATATATTAACGAATCAATTCGTACATAAATTAAACATATTTATTTGCATAAAACATGTCAGGGGATCGAATTGCGACATGTGTTTGTTCCTCTCTCAGGTATAAAAACAATATAATATACAACAACAAATTATTAGTTTAAAACGGGGTTTAATGCATGTGCTTTAAATGTCGTCCGCACAGGCTAATTAGGACGACACTTTCCGCCTAAAATGGATTTTCTGTAAGAAGAGACTTCCTTTAAACGAAAAATACCATACAAGCGGAATGTGCAGTCATTAATTATCCTGTGCGGATTGTCTAATATGGGACGACACTTTCCTCACATGCATTAAGTGCCGTGTTCTTAAAGTTAAGCAATCACATCCCCTCGTGCGTAAATAGCAGTATGACGTCAACCATTCTATTGTTGAATGCCTATGGACAGTTTACAATATAGCGGGCAGACGGGTTATTGTGTATTTAAACTTATTTTTAATTGATCACGCGATAGTAAGTTGGGCATTTCAATACACTTTTTTTAAATATATATTTTCATTTTAAAACCATTAAGGCTTATCAGTTTTTGAAGCATATAACTGCAGTGCGATAACCAACTAGGGATCCAAAAAGATTAACTACTTTTTACGAATATAATACCTTTCTTTTATACCTTATAATAAAATATGACATTTCTGCAGTGAAATAACAGCAGTGGAAATAACACAATTGTTATTTCAATCGATTAAAATAACACATGTTCGGAATTCCTTTTTCTATTTTTAGATTATCATATCAAGATGTACTTCCCTTGTTTATATCCTTGTTTATATTTTTCTATGATCACGAGTGAAATAATATCGATATTCCACCGAGTCAAACACATTTTCTTTTAATTTCATGCTTTTTTTTACCGTTTTTTTTATATTGTAATAGAGTTTACGGTATATCTGTAAACTGCGGTTAACAATGTATCATATATCGTAGTACGGTATATCTGTATTCTGCGGTTAACAATGTATCATATCGTAGTATGGTATATCGGTATACTGCGGTTAACAATGTATCATATCGCAGTACGGTATATCTGTATACTGCGGTTAACAATGTATCATATCGCAGTACGGTATATCTGTATACTGCGGTTAACAATGTATCATATCGCAGTACGGTATATCTGTATACTGCGGTTAACAATGTATCATATCGCAGTACGGTATATCTGTATACTGCGGTTAACAATGTATCATATCGCAGTACGGTATATCTGTATACTGCGGTTAACAATGTATCATATCGCAGTACGGTATATCTGTATACTGCGGTTAACAATGTATCATATCGCAGTACGGTATATCTGTATACTGCGGTTAACAATGTATCATATCGCAGTACGGTATATCTGTATACTGCGGTTAACAATGTATCATATCGCAGTACGGTATATCTGTATACTGCGGTTAACAATGTATCATATCGCAGTACGGTATATCTGTATACTGCGGTTAACAATGTATCATATCGCAGTACGGTATATCTGTATACTGCGGTTAACAATGTATCATATCGCAGTACGGTATATCTGTATACTGCGGTTAACAATGTATCATATCGCAGTACGGTATATCTGTATACTGCGGTTAACAATGTATCATATCGCAGTACGGTATATCTGTATACTGCGGTTAACAATGTATCATATCGCAGTACGGTATATCTGTATACTGCGGTTAACAATGTATCATATCGCAGTACGGTATATCTGTATACTGCGGTTAACAATGTATCATATCGCAGTACGGTATATCTGTATACTGCGGTTAACAATGTATCATATCGCAGTACGGTATATCTGTATACTGCGGTTAACAATGTATCATATCGCAGTACGGTATATCTGTATACTGCGGTTAACAATGTATCATATCGCAGTACGGTATATCTGTATACTGCGGTTAACAATGTATCATATCGCAGTACGGTATATCTGTATACTGCGGTTAACAATGTATCATATCGCAGTACGGTATATCTGTATACTGCGGTTAACAATGTATCATATCGCAGTACGGTATATCTGTATACTGCGGTTAACAATGTATCATATCGCAGTACGGTATATCTGTATACTGCGGTTAACAATGTATCATATCGCAGTACGGTATATCTGTATACTGCGGTTAACAATGTATCATATCGCAGTACGGTATATCTGTATACTGCGGTTAACAATGTATCATATCGCAGTACGGTATATCTGTATACTGCGGTTAACAATGTATCATATCGCAGTACGGTATATCTGTATACTGCGGTTAACAATGTATCATATCGCAGTACGGTATATCTGTATACTGCGGTTAACAATGTATCATATCGCAGTACGGTATATCTGTATACTGCGGTTAACAAGCAACGGCGCTTTCGATGTTGATGCTTGCATGTTGTGTTTAATTCGAATTTTACCGTACGTGACATGCATGTGCGATGATGGGCGAATATGTGGGATAAGTTCATGATAAATCAATTTATTTCATCATACCTTTACGTTGATATCGGCCAATACAAAAGTGCCTTATATATTTATGCGAATCAGATTAGTAGGCATCTATGCCAGTAAAATTAATGTTGATAGGTACGTAATATTACTCATGACCAGCTTGAATTAATCATTTTCGGTTAAAACGAATCAGATTCAACAAAACAAACAGGTTGATACCAAAATGTTTTATATTTATATTACTCAGACACTATTTGATTGGCTGGCCATGTAACGACAATACACGAAATATGATTGGTCGAGCCGGTAGTTTGATTGACAGCTGGTGAGTGGTTAATTGAATAACAAACGATTATATTGGTAAGGATTAAATGTTAGCGTTAAGAAGTTGAGTGACAAGGTGAAGTATTGATAAAAACACAATTGCGGACATAGTGATACTAATGAGATAGAACTTAAAGGGAGCAAAAGTGCGGACATAGTGACATAGAACTTGAAAAGGTAAACATTGGAAACTTCAGAACGTGAATAACGGAGATTCGGTAATGGTCATCATTATGTTACTTAATTAGTAAGCTTTTGATGTTTTTCCCCTTGTTGGGCTGATCGCACTTCATGCGACTAATTAAGTTGCATATGTGCACAATGTGTAAGAATATTCATGTACATGTACCAATAAGAAATATTGTTATGGAACGTTTGATGTTTAGGACCACGTGTACAGTGTCTGCATGCTCTACATATCAATTATATAGAGAGCACATTATATTGTCGAATGGAACATTAAGATGGTTCAAAAATAGATCATTATTAATCATAAACATGTCTCTTTCATATCCTTGTTATTAATCATAAAACATATTGCGCGATATGATGATGTTGCAATAAATGTCACGTTCTTGTTACGAGCAGAGCAGACAACATTTTTATATTTGTTCATTGTAACTTTTAGTTTAAATAGTGCATACATGTTACAGGATAGCAATACATATTGAGTAAGTCGTTATGATGATATTAAGTTTATTGATATGGCTTACATATTTATTGTTTTGTTATTTCTACCTACTTCTGAATCATTAAACTTTTACAATATATGTTTTAACGTTTAACAGGACAGAATAGTTTATTCATACTTAGGCATGTAAAGCTCATCGTAATGTACATACATATACAATAACAGAATGCGTTTGAAGTAAATGTTAAACATACATCATTACGAACAAAGATCAATTTACATAAACAACAAATACACATGTGTTCGTGTTTCGTGAGAATGTTAATACATAGTTAGAATCTACCATATACTGTCAAGCGTAGTTCAAGCATTGCAATAATGTTAACATAATTCTGTACCTACTTTTTTGGTCAAAATATATTTATTACAAACTGCATATGTAACGATTTCTTTTATATTCAAAAAATGAATTTATTTTACTAGTATGGCTGTAATCATGGTTGTAGGTAATTTTCATTCATAGTTAACTAATTTAACAATTACTCAGTATTGCACAAGCTAGAAAAGACACACGCTAGCTTGAAATTGTTTTATACCAGCTCCGGGTTGATGGAAAATGATGTTTTTTATATCTTCATATACAACGAACAATACTTATTCAATGTTTGATAAATAAGACAGGAAATGCGTTACCTGTTTGGCGAAATGACAAGCGTCATGCGAAAATAGGTCTTATGCTATATGCGAACAGCGTACCTCCAGACCAGCATTCGAATTCGCACAGACATGTCTGGAGTTACGCTGTATTATAATGAAACCGCGCAACCTAACGTGACCTAATAGCGGACAGGGTAACTCCTGACCAGACTTTGCGACTGCGCACATGGCAAAAGACCCATTTGCGCATGAATCAAATTAGCACAACTTAGAATGGTAACTTTTTACGGATATTGAAGCTCGTTAAGTGATCATCAGGAGTGCACACAATTAAATAACTGTATAAAACGGAACCCGTTTTAATACATAACGATGAACTGCAATCATAAAAGAACGATAACATCCATTTCAAGGACGCAAAAAGTTAATCTTCAACAATGAGTGACTGAACGGTTTAATCTGATTAATGATAATCCGTTAATGATGTTATATGCCGGATCGCATCCGCTTTCCGCCTACGAAACTAACGATGCGCATTTTATGTTACAAAACATCTGGTTCATACGTATGTAACCACAAGTTTATTTCCATTTAGCGACGTTAACAAATAAAGAAGCCCGTTTAACACATTAAAGCTCTTAACGGATTGAAGGGCTCGAGCTAGAGTGAAATTATAAGGTTACTATTCACTGATTTTATCCAGTCATTCACCCCATTTCATGACATTGTCTTCGCCAGCATCATTTACCTTCTCGCTACAGATGTGTTTAAATGTGTTTAAAAAGGAAAGAAAACAGATTGTGAAAAATATGTTCCTACAAAGCATTGTGCAGTAAATGCAAACATTTGACACGGCCAAGGTCATTGTATTCGTACTTATCAGAATGAAACACGGTTTGTCGTATTAATCATAAACGGAGACAGCCACTCTATATTAAGACATCCGGCTTTTTTAAATAGACATTCATTTGTCTTGAAAACACGACTTGTACAAAATTATCGTACGATGTCCAGCAGGGAAGGTTTTGTAATCAACAGACATTTAGAACTGTGTCAACATCGATACCGCAGTTAGTACAGTGCAAATAAGAACTACATGTTGAATGTACTAATCAATTTCACTGATTTCATGTGAATGTTAGTACTTCTAAAGAAAGTGTATCAAACTGAGCCGCATTCTTGGAAAACGGGGCTTAATGCATGCGCGTGAAATGTCGTCCCAGTCCGCAAAGGCTAATCAGGGACGACATTTTCATCTTAAAGTGGATTTTCGCAAATAAGAGACTTCCTTAAAAAGAAAAATGCCATACAAGCGGTATTACGGTTATACAGTTAACCTTGTTTACATTACGGAACATTAATCATGGGTATTTCGGCATTATAGTACCGTAAATGATGTTTAACAAACATGTATTTTTTTTCATAATCTTAAATATCATTGGCAAATACACAATTTGCATAGTCATAACCGTAAGCATCACCATAAAAAGCATTATCCTCATTATTATCATGTGTTAAATGGAAACTGATGACCTTCCTCAAATTTCACTTTTATAAACTGGAGTTTAAAAGCAGTACATTTACAGTCAATTGCCCATGACAATCTTTGCATTGTCATTGTAATTAAATTATACCAATTCAGTGTTCAACATATTTACCGGTAACGATTTAACGTGTAAGCATATTACATTTTACAACCTGAGCACAGAGATATGACATGTTTCGAACATAGCTCGATCATAGTCTTGCCGCCATTACACACAGTCTGATGATAGAAGATTAAAATATATTTGTTATTTTGTTTGATTTAAAGTCCTTCTTTTCATTTTTACTACACGATTAGTGTAAACCAAAAAAGTTCAGTTAAACAGAAAATACAATGGATTTGAACAAAATTTGACAAATTACCAACTACATGTAGAAGTCCTCAAGATTTGGCTGAAATGTGTTTTTAATTGTTTATTGTTAAACCCAAGATAGATAGATAGATAGATTTATTTCGGAGGTAGCATACATACACACAATGCATTGAAACAACATGTACATAAAACAATATGAAGTAAAAACAATCATAATTGAAAAGTACATGCATAGAATGCACTATGGCATGCACACTAACGCCAAGGATTACACAAAAAAGAGCAATATCCCTTATTTCCATTGTGGTCCTTTAACCCAAAGGTAACACTGTTTTTAAACGAGATCCCTAGTTAATGTTTGTTTCATATAAAACTGTACAACATGGCAATGAAGAAACATCTTATTATTGTAAGAAATGATTTTAACTATGATTGATTTGATGTGCTTTTCTGTTATAACAGTATGACAATTATTATGAATACGACTTTAATAATTGTCTTACTGTTATAAAAAAAAAGCTCATAAATGTCATATGAAAAATATTTAAAGTACTAGTTAAATATTAGACTATGTTATTGATTAATATAAAATACAAAGACATCATGTAGGTAAACATACATTATTGTAAAATTTAAATTCAGATACACAAGATCCTATTATTTCATACGGCAACATGATTGTGTATGCTATAAAAAGAAAAGAATACGCATAGTTTACAAGAAATTAAATATTGTTCGTCCATGTGTGGAACGTAGTCTTTGTAATGACTGAAACTCTTTCCGAGATAACCATTTATGAATTTTAACTACCAGTTTTTCAAAGACAAATCCATCAATTTTTCACTAACTCCAAGATTGTTGTTGACTTTCACATTTGTAGATTAAGCCTGCATAAAAATCAAAGCGCTGATGGCGTTGAAGTTGTTCGCTATTGCATAGTCATAGACGCAACTCAGTTTTAAAAATTATGTTATAGCTTTTAATATCGCAAGTTTGAAATGAACACAACCGATTCAAATTTATAATGAGTATGTCTTAAAGCACAGGTCAATATGTGTGTGCACTGTTTATCCTCAAATTTATGCTATAGAGATAACTTAGACAAAATGTGCGCATTGCACAGGCTAATCAGTGTGCGCGAACAACTAAAAATGGCATGGGGAAGGGGGGCTTGGAATGGACGACAAGGCAACCTTTTCGTGAAACTTCGTCGCGTGGTTAACTTTGTACATTGTAAGTGACGTAATTGTGTTGTTTCCAGTTAAGAACTTACCTTACATCCATTCAGCATATATTTTATTAGGAATTATCTTAATTAAAAATAGTATGATGCCCATACCAATTAGTACTTGTAACTTTATTAAATTATCCCTGGCCAATTAAAAAACGCTGGATGTGGGTCTATTTACATATAAAAAGGAACATAAACGGTTGGGACATATTTTAAATGGAAAGGGCCAAATACTTTTAAAGGGTGGGCATACAAACGGTAGCCCCCTCCCATTGCCATTCTGTATAAGCTTAATCATAATCTGTCTCTGTGTTGTCAAGTTGAAAAACGCTTCTTTCCGAACATGTATGGTATAAATCACATGCATGTTCCTTTCTGAGTCTTTGATTTGCATGGCTGAGTCGATGTAACCGCTGCCACTGGTTCAAACAGTAAAAAAGGCTCAAACAACTTCGTGCATAATGTAATCAAAGCGTAGTTTTTTCATTATTGGAACAAATGGGGACGTTTATAATACGCAAAGGTTTTTTTTTAAAACCACCAACACGCTTCAATCCGTTTCTCTTCAAATTAAGTAACAGTAAAAGTGTTAAGCTATCATAAATAAACCTCAATAGTCCGTGTGATTAGATGCTTTTTCAGTATATATTTTAGCAAAATGTTGTTTTGTTTTCCGGCTGACAGAGCGCAAAATCTAGCCGCTCGCGGACGGTTAACAAAATAATTTAACAGAACAGCCTTCAGCTACAGACGCTTTACTGCAAACACAAAAACATATTTATTTATATTTATTTATTATGATATGATCGATATGGTTTTACTATGCAAACTCGACAAACTGTAAGTCGACCTTAAAATATTAAAAAAACACATTCTAGCAGTAAGAAAAGTTCGACCATTAGAAAATTAAAACGGAATGAACAAAGAAACACAATACCGGTAAATGCAAACATTGCCGTAAACGTTTGCGGCCTCACAATAATAATGTTGCAGGATAATTATCATTGTTTATGTTTTTATTTTTTATACATATGTCATTGCGCAAGATAATAAAACAAAAAAAGTTATATACATTCGCAAATCTCTTTAATTAAATATGTTATTATGCCCCATTTCGAAGAAGAGGGTGTATATTGTTTTGCTGGATGTCGGTCGGTCGGTCGGCCTGTCGGTCTGTCGGTAGACCAGTTCGTTTCCGATCAATAACTTGTGAACGGATTGACCGATTGGCTTGATACTTCACAAATGCATCGGCCTTTGACAGTAGATAACCCCTGTTGAAATTCGGGTCACTAGGTTAAAGGTCAAGGTCACTGTCACAATAAGTGTGAAAATCGATTCCGATGAATAACTTGTCAACCAATCGACCGATTGGCTTGATACTTCGCATGTGCATTTGCATTGGACAGTAGATTACCCCTATTGAAATTGGGGTCACTTGGTCAAAGGTCAAGGTCACTGTCACAATAAGTGTTAAAATCAAGGCCCTGTTTGGGGGGCATATGTCTCCGACCGCGGAAGTATTGTTAATGATAGATTTATTTTACGGAAACTAAATTGCCGCTTAAGAAACCAACGTAGGCGGTCAATAATTACTTTCGTTTTTAAATAGAGGACATGCACATTTGACATTTGTGAAAGAATACTTAAGAGTTGTTTTTAAGTTAACCGCTTAATTTACAGGTTACAGTAATTGGTTAACCAGGTAATGTTTTATTGACGTGTTGCATCCCTAATCGCTATACATAAACATGAATAACCAAAGTTATATTCCCTTGTTTATAATTGTTTAAAGTGACCCATGTATATAGAAAGTTTGTTGTTGTTTACGATAAATATGAACATAAAAAGCTTATACAGCATAAATCTCAACTATAGTTTTCGATTCATCATGGTTTTTTTTCAGTCAGTTTACAACGATTTCCGGGTTTTGTATAGGATTGATTGCACACATAACATTGTCTGTTAATTGCAGTTGTACTTTCAAAATGTATGCATGATCATCAAAAACAAAAATTACATTTATTGTCTAAACAGCAGCGTCACTAACTTTAACATAAGCATGATGTAAATAATACAATTAAAATAATGTTTTGTGAAGTGTCACATGCTCTGAAAACTTGCACTATCTGCACGGGGCTTTCGTTGACACATAGGTCATGTTTTTATTTTATCAAAAAGGGTCAAAATAAAATGCAGTCACTTAGAAAAAGTTTATTTCAGCGAAATTCTATTTAAGATAACCTAAACAGATTTTACTTATGACGCAAATTTCTATTTTGGCGTAGGAAATATACTTGCATACGGGTCTCTATTCTTGGTAGTTTGCAAAAAAAACAACAAAAAAACAAGACAAGATAAATATGTATTCAGACTTGCACAGTGTACATCGTCTTAAAACTAAATAATTCACTTACAATTATGTCACAGTGATAAACATAATAATAAAATAAACTACAAGAAGCATCGTATACGGTTTCGAAAAGGCTAGGTAAAATACATGTTATTTTTGGAGGATTACTATTTGAAGTTAAGTAAAAACATAAGAAATATTATTTCTTAAAATAAGAGCTTCTTTACAAATTTGGCTTACTTAATAAGTTCCAATAAATTCGTTGTTATCAGTAAGTGGTGGAATTTATAAACAGAACAAACTTAATTTCAATATTGTAAAACATATTTGGTATAACACAGCCCTGAGCGATTATGTTATTTGATGTCTGACTTGATTTGTTTATTTCTGGTTAACAAACATGTTAACGTCTTACTTCCAATAAAAGTGTATATCAATAAATTGACATCATGGATATTAACAAAAGCGTATTATCCATGCTCTTGAAAAACTGGGTTCGTGCATGTGCGTTAATCTTCGTACAAGGTTAGCCTGTGTCACAGTCAGGCTATTCAGTGACAACACTTTCCGCCAAGACACGATTTTCGTTTAGTAGAGACTTCTTTTAAAAGACAATTCCATAAAAGCGGAAAATGTCGTCCCTTATTAGCGTGTGAGAACTGCACAGGCTAATCTGGGACACAACTGTGAGCACAAGCATTATGTCCGGTTTTTAGCTCTACTGGCCGAAGGCCTGAAGAGCTTATGTGATGGCATGGTTTCCGTCGTCCGTCCGTCCGTCCGTGTGTGTGTGTGTCCGTTAACTTTTTTCTTGTTTACGCGATAAAGTCCACAGTTTTCGTCCGATTCTTTTCAAACTTGTTCAGTGTCTTTATATTCATGAGGACTCGAACCCTATTGAAAATGGGTTACATCAGACCGTCCGTCTGCCGTCCGTGCGTGCGTCCGTGCGTGCGTTAGACTTTTTCTTGTTTACGCGATAAACTCCACAGTTTTCATCCGATTCTTTTCAAACTTGTTCAGTGTCTTTATATTCATGAGGACTCGAACCCTATTGAAAATGGGTTACATCAGACCGTCCGTCTGCCGTCCCTGCGTGCGTCCGTGCATGCGTTAGACTTTTTCTTGTTTACGCGATAAACTCCACAGTTTTCATCCGATTCTTTTCAAACTTGTTCAGTGTCTTTATATTCATGAGGACTCGAACCCTATTGAAAATGGGTTACATCAGACCGTCCGTCTGCCGTCCCTGCGTGCGTCCGTGCATGCGTTAGACTTTTTCTTGTTTACGCGATAAACTCCACAGTTTTCATCCGATTCTTTTCAAACTTGTTCAGTGTCTTTATATTCATGAGGACTCGAACCCTATTGAAAATGGGTTACATCAGACCGTCCGTCTGCCGTCCGTGCGTGCGTCCGTGCGTGCGTTAGACTTTTTCTTGTTTACGCGATAAACTCCACAGTTTTCATCCGATTCTTTTCAAACTTGTTCAGTGTCTTTATATTAATGAGGACTCGAACCCTATTGAAAATGGGTTACATCAGACCGTCCGTCCATCCGTGCATGCATCCGTTAG
This sequence comes from Dreissena rostriformis, assembly GCA_007657795.1. Classification (NCBI taxonomy): domain Eukaryota; kingdom Metazoa; phylum Mollusca; class Bivalvia; order Myida; family Dreissenidae; genus Dreissena; species Dreissena rostriformis. The sequence goes on from VMBQ01004724.1 coordinate 58,567, forward strand.
ACTTTTTCTTGTTTACGGTATAAACTCCACAGTTTTCATCGGATTCTTTTCAAACTTGTTCAGTGTCTTTATATTAATGAGGACTCGAACCCTATTAAAAATGGGTTACATTAGACTGTCCGTCCGTGCGTGCGTCCGTGGGTGCGTTAGACTTTTTCTTGTTTACGCGGTAAACTCCACAGTTTTCATCCGATTCTTTTCAAACTTGTTCAGTGTCTTAATATTAATGAGGACTCGAACCCTTTTGAAAATGGGTTACATCAGACCGTCCATGCGTGCGTCCGTTAGACTTTTTCTTGTTTACGCGATGAACTCCACAGTTTTCATCCGATTCTTTTCAAACTTGTTCAGTGTCTTTATATTAATGAGGACTCGAACCCTATTGAAAATGGGTTACATCAGACTGTCCGTCCGTGCGTGCGTGCGTTAGACTTTTTCTTGTTTACGCGATAAACTCCACAGTTTTCATCCGATTCTTTTCAAACTTGTTCAGTGTCTTTATATTAATGAGGACTCGAACCCTATTGAAAATGGGTTACATTAGACCGTCCGTCCGTGCGTGCGTCGGTGCGTGCGTAAGACTTTTTCTTGTTTACGCGATAAACTCCACAGTTTTCATCTGATTCTTTTCAAACTTGTTCAGTGTCTTTATATTAATGAGGACTCGCACCCTATTGAAAATGGGTAACATCAGAGTAAAAAGTCCAGAATTATCTCCCCTTGAATTTGTATTGGTCCGAGGCGTTTAAGTAGGTTGTTTAATTGGTTGCAATTATTAATTTAAAATTAAATAAAATATAAGCCATCTGATAATTCATTTGGCAAGGATGAAAGGATTTGTGTTTTCAGTATTCCCTTGCATGTTGACTTTCCATTCCATTCCATTGACATTCCAGCCAGTAGAGCGATTCAGGCCCTCATGGGCCTCTTGTTCCAGATACTCATATGTAACGTTGCTTTACATTATATGGATATTGACAGAAGTTTTCACGCGATTCTTTATATAAAACAATAATAACTGTGTAGCTCACGATCTTTGTACTAGCGATTTCAAAATTATCTTTGCCCTTTTACAATAAACTTATGACGATATGACGAAACAAGCTCTTCATCCAATCATATTCATCGCTCATGGTGAATTCATTAAATAATACGATATTTTGCACTTTATGTAATTTTCCCAACTTCGCTGACACCTATGTTGATTCACGCACGGACGACGAAAATTCAATTTTGCTACAAATTAAATCTTCGTTTCAAGTATGACTTAATCAATTTATATACTTTATATATGAAAAGTCGTGCTGTTTATGTGCTTAAACTTTTCTTTGGCGATCAATGTGTCAAGTAGGGTTTGGGGTTAGACATGGGGGGTCTGGTGTTTGAATTGTATAAACCAATGTATTAGTATGTTTTTTTCCATGTTTAATAAATATAATAATGTATATACCACACAAATACAGAAGAAGGAAACTAAAGATGTACATTTTACATAAAATCAGATAATTTGCTGCTCTTACGTTTTTCATTCCAACTTGTGTTTGAAAACGAAGGCGCGTATAAAAAAGTTTAATTTAATAAAATATGTTATCGTAGAAAAATAATTACGAACAAATGTTTCTAAAAACGGTTTTATAACTATTAAATGAAATTCTGTTAAATGAGCTACGATTGGTCTGCTTGTACCATTTCGTAGGAGTTTTAAAATTAAAGTTAATGTAGAAATTTTGGATGAGGCCAAAGTTGAGCTGAATATGAGACTGTCAATATGGAAAGAAGGAATGGACTTAACAGAACAGAAGGGAACACAGCAAGTCTTAATTATGTTTTTCATGTATCATAATACAATGAATGTGTATGCGCCTCACTCTGTGAAAAGGGGGTTTAATGCATGAGCCCTTGAGACAAATTCCAAATTACATTCACAAGATTATATAATTACCATGCACAAGTGGCTGCAAGGATAAAAAGAACTGGGCGTACAGCACAAGTGGAGGGAAGAAACGAGAACATGGTGTTCAAAGTGCAACTATATCAAAATCGTAGTGCATCTGTCATCAGATGTAGCAACTGCTTCAAAATCTTGATCTATCAGTAAAATATTTTCTTCTTTTACTGGTGGGAGATCTTGAAAGATCTAGACATCTAACCTCAGACTTTAGGTTTGCTGTTCAGTTTCGGTAGTACAGAACTTCACCGCTTTTGTATGCAAACCACTTCAAAAAGTATTGTAAATGTAATACAAATGCTTATCAATCCATTCGTCATTTATGCCAGGGTCTTGTTTGTTTTCTATAGTAATAATTAGATCATGCCCCATGCCCACTGGTCTCTTTTGGATGCCTTGTCTTTAAGAAGAACTATTTGTATTCATTTGTGGTGCATGTGCGTAAAGTGTCATCCCAGATTAGCCTTTGCAGTCCGCACAGGCTAAGCAGGAACGACGCTTTCCGCATTAACTTGATTTTTGCTTAGAAAAGACTTTCTTAAAACTAAATATATCATACAAGCGGAATGTGTCGTCCCTGATTAGCCTGTGCGGACTGCACAGGCTTATCTTGGACGACACTTTACGCACATGCATTAAACCCCGTTTTAACAAAGCGAAGATCATATGAATTGTGACAACAGGTGAGCAAAATTCAATTATATAATAACACTTTGCCACAAAAACATCTGAAAATCAGTATAAGTAAAACTATATTAAATACATTTGGGGTGTTAAATCAGCTACTGAGCTGAAACGAAATATCATAGAAGGATGTCATTTTATAGTAAACGAGATTGGAGGATATATTTAGGAAATTACAGATGCAAATGTAGTGTCCTTATTTCCAACCGTATGCTGTGAGTAAAGATTTCGCACTCATGAACGTACGCACCTACATGTATGAGGTTTTAAGATTAATAGCACTAGAGTTGCGGTCTGAGAAAAGGGGGTTTGAAGTATGTGCGTAAAGTGTCGTCCCAGATTAGCCTGTGTATTCCGCACAGGCTAATGAGGGACGACACTTTCCGCTTTTATAATATTTTTTGTTTAAAGAAAGAATCTTCTTGACGAAAAAACAGTTTAAGCGGAAATTGTCGTCCCTCATTAGCCTATGCGGACTGCACAGGCTAACCTGGGACGACACTTTACGCTCAAGAATTAAATTCCCTTTTCACAGAGCGAGGCTCATTTTTTTAACTATGCAGCGGACTGGTATTTATCCAGTTTATTTTGAGCTTTTTATGCGTATTTATAGTTTAAATAGCATGTTCAATATGCTATTTTCTTCAATCTAATTGGTCATACTTACATCCAATAAAACATTTACTGTAGCATTCGCATACCGGCGATGATATTATATTATGCTTGGATAGAGATCTTTTAACCCCACTTACTTCGGGCTTAAGGTTGATAGACGATTGTTAGTAATGAATAGAAAATAAAACTTATCCGCTTCCTGAATGACTCATTTACTTATCAGATTGCAATTCGCTTTGTTTTGCACATTTCACAACCGTTAAGATGGCGGAAATAGATATACGCAACATTTACTTTAGTCATCTGTTTTATATTAACTTATATCAACTTTGATTATCGATGCACACAAAAATTGCTGAATGCTTCCTTATAGCGCTTTTCGTTTTTGTTGATTTGGAGATGCATTTTCTGCATAGCAATACTTAATTTAACACATTTTTTTTCTAATCTCATCATTTAAACAACAATCAAATGAGCCTCGCTCTGGGAAAACGGGATTAAATGCATGTGTGTAAAGTGTCGTCCCAGATGAGTCTGTGCAGTCAGCACAGACTTATCAGGGACAACACTTTCCTCTTTTATGGTATTTTGCGTTTTAATGAAGTCTCTTGTTAGCGAAAATCAAGTGTAGGCGGAAAGAGTCGTCCCTGATTAACCTTTCCGGACAGCACAGGCTAATCTCGAACGACACTTTACGCACATGGATTAAGCCCCATTTTCACATAGCGCGGCTCAATTATTAAAAAAAAAAACTGAGCCTGAATACAATGATTGTTTTATTCCCGCTCATTGAAGCACGCCGATTCATGATCAGTATTTATTAGACATGCGACATCATCAACTCGTAATTAAGGTGATAAACGATTTCTTGTTTAATTGCTTCTAAAACCAGTCAGTATAAAAGTGTCATACATTAGCGACCTAAGATATGTGTGAAATGCATGGTGATAATTTGTTGACGATTGTTGATGTCAGGTAATAGAACATCCTGCGTGATAAACAGTCTTGATTGTGCTGTGATCGTATTAAGCGTCGAACGGAATGTGTTGCTATGTTTAGTATGGACATAACGTTATGACAGAATAAACCTTATATGTGTCGACATTGCAAATGTGCCGGATAGTGTAAATGATGATTTTGTTACTATCTGAGTTGCAATTTTAGGTATTGCAGGTACGTTGTTCACTATTGTTTTATCAAATGGGCCGCGTTCTGGAAAATCTACACTGAATGAATGTGCGTCAGGGACGACACTTTCCGCCGAAACTGGATTTTCACTAAAAAGAGACTTTCTTCAATCGAAAACAATGATGTTTTCCCCGCTTTTATGATATTTTACGTTTAAAGAAAGTCTCTTCCAGGCGAAAATTCAGTTTAGGCGGAAAGTGTCGTCCCTGATTAGTTGTGTAGACAGCACATGTTAATCCGGGACGACTTTTTACGTACACGCATTTAGCCCGGTTGTCCCAGAACGAGGCTGACATTAACAACCGGCTTGTTTTATCTGACGCAATATGTTGCGAGAATTGTCTAATTTTACACAGGTATGCGATATTGTCATATTATACAGGTTTGCGATAGTGTCATATTTTCTTATCTATACTATTATTCAGTTTACAATCCAGATGTATTTTTTTATACAATGTATGCCGTATGCATGAACATTCCTTCGAGAACAAATGTTGTTCTTGTTTACTTTATCAGTAAAACGCGTGTTTATGTATAATGTACGTTGTTCGAAGGTCATACTTTCATATAAATAGCCACTACAACAGCTTGTTAAGGACATTATATATCTTAAACGCTAAATAAATGATATTTTGATCATGCGTCTGAACGTGTTGTCTTCTGCTTAATTAGCCGACTTCTTGTGTAATGCTTAATATTCTTCATCTGCGCTTACATGGGAACATATTGCGACGAATATCTCAGAAATTCACACACACGGAAACAGAGATGCAAAACGTGTTGTTTATTATACATGTACACTTAATTGATATACATTTTAAACGTTGATTCGTCTGTTACACAGCATTGGCGTATATCAAATACTTCATATAACACGATATAAATAGTTGTGTGTGGGATTGTGGTTATAAGTATAGTGGAACAGTTGGAAAGCATGGATTGTTCCGGTATATATTTCTAGTTCAAATACTGTGTGTAAATAGTTGTATTCATTATTAATAGTAATATTACAGTCATTTAATTAAAATAATATAATAACAATAATACAATACATATGTATATAATAATGATAATAATAATAATAATAATAATTATAATAATAATAATAATAATAATAATAATAATAATAATATTATTATTATTAATAATTTTAATAATATTAATACTAATAATAATAGTTATTCTCATTATAAATACTAGTATGAATATAAGTATAACATTAAAACATTAAACAAATTACGTACGGTAATACTACTACTAATAATAATATTATGCAGGTAGACCAGTTCGTTTCCGAACAATAACTTGTGAACGGATTGACCAATTGGCTTGATACTTCCCATGTGCATCGGCCTTTGCCAGTACAGTAGATGACCCCTATTGAAATTGGGATCACTAGGTCATAGATCAAGGTCACTGTCACACTAATATTGAAAATTGTTTCCGATCAATCACTTGATCTTTGTTCGTAACGATGTATGTTTTGCATTTACTTCAAATGCATGCTGTGCTTGTATATGTATGTAAATGACGACGAGCTTTACATGCTTAAGTTTGAATAATTTATTCTGTTATGTTCTGTCATTCAGATGAATTGACGCAGAATTAACATATTTTTGTGCCAAAATTACATTACTTACCTATTAATATGACTGATAAGTATTCTGTCTGACATATTTTAAATAAGTGTTAGTAATATTTCATTTTCATATAAACAACGATATCTTGGTAAAATAGAAATGAGCTTGTGGTGGTTTCTCTTGGATAAATACCTGCTTATAGACCTGCGAGATACGCTTCGCGTGTTTTGTCACTTCTCAGAAACCAATTTGAATCCGTGGCCTTTTATTACGCGCATATGAGTCTCACTCTGTGAAAAAGGGGTGTAATGCATGTGCGTTAATTGTCGTCCAAGATTAGCCTGTGCAGTCCGCACAGGCTAATCAGGGACGACACTTGCCGCTTAAACTGAATTTTCGTCAAGAAGAGTCTTCCTTTAAACGAAAAATCCAGTTTAAGCAGAAAGTGTCGTTCCTGATTAGCCTGTGCGAACTGCACAGGCTAATCTGAGACAACACTTTACTCACATGCATTAAACCCCCTTTTCACAGAGCGAAGCTCATATAAAATTCACCGACACATCGAAACAAAAAAGGGATACCCACTAGACGAAGACTTTATTTAATACAATCGGAAGAAATAGTTTCTACCCGATTTAAATGCGACATTTACTGGTAATCGTAAATGTGCAATGTCTTTTCCATGTTTTTAATTAATACTTTCAGAGATGTCGAGCAAACAACAAAGACGTCGTGTTGGTATACTGGGAACCGGAGACTTTGCAAGAGCGCTAGCAAAACGACTCTTCTTCTCCGGATATGACGTCATACTGGGAAGCAGAAAACCGGAAAAGAAAGCGATGTCCGCAATTGACCAATGTCTGTGCAATGTGCAACTTCTTTCCACCGAGGAGTGCATTAAAAGCGCGTCCATCATTTTCATGGCAGTACATTTCGATAATGTCAAGGAGCTTCTCACAGAACACATCGAGAAACTAGAAGGAAAGATTCTGATCGACGTCTCAAATAGAGACAGACCCAGCAGCCTCACGTCGAACGCGGAACTCGTCCAGAAAATGGTCCCCAGCTGCAAGGTTGTCAAGGCGTTCAACGTCATATCCGCCTACGCGATGGAGAACGACTACAACTCGAGCAGTAAACAGGTCTTCATTGCTAGCAACAGCGAGGACGCGCGGGATGTGGTGGCCAATATTGCCAAGGACATGAACTTCCGACCAGTGGACTTTGGAGGGTTGTTCGCTGCTCGGAGAATCGAGAAACATCCACTGAGGCTATTTCCGGAATGGAGAGGCCCGCTAGGCTTTGCAGTTGGCGTGTTTAACGTCTGGCTAATATTTCTCATCTATATCTACTATATTGCGGAGTCTAAGTACGAATGGGAGCAACTGTTCGTCAAAGTGCTGAACAAAGCTATTTGCATGACAGGAATAACAACGTTGTCAGTGACATACTTAGCCAGTAGTTTTGCGACAGTTTTTCAGATATACTACGGTACGAAGCATATACGTTTCTCGCGGTGGCTAGATAAGTGGCTGAAGAATCGGAAGCAGCTAGGTCTCATATCCTTCGGGTTGATATCAATACACGTGATTATGTCAGTGCTCATCATGTCTCCGACGTACCTTAGTTCCTGGTACCACAGCACCACAGTCACAATTCCCGCGAATCTCACCGCGCCGTTTCAGTTCAAGCAGACCACGTGGATGAACTGGAAAGGGGAGGCGGCCTGCTTGGTTGGCATCATAGCCTACGTGGTTCTTTGTTTCATCTGCGCCACCACTTTCCCGTCCGTTACGGACACGTTAAACTGGCGAGAGTGGAGGTTCGCGCAGTCCAAGATGGGACACGCAGCTCTGCTACTTTCTGTGGGACACGTTCTGGTCATGGGGTTACCAGGGTGGCTGTCGAAGCCGCATCTCATTTACAAATCTATCACATTCATGTGTTCAATTTTACCGTGGATAACATTATTACTGAAACTTATATTTTCCCTTCCCTGTGCTGACCGATACGTGATGAAGTTACGTAAAGGTTGGGAGAGACATGAGAACAAATGCAGAGCGGACTGCGTTCGACCCGTAAAGCACGAGGGTTATGTTGCTATTGACATGAGCGCTGGACAGCGAATGTCGTGTCAGGACGCATGCGCATGCCCTGATGACCGGATACCAATGATGAACATTGGAGGCTCGGACTGTGACTGCGCTAGTGATGACAATGTAGTAAATGTTCCTTAGGTTTTGATGGGAATGTTAAAGAAAAGGGACAAAACTGTAATGTAATCAAATGCCCATTTTAATGAGGTTTTCAAAGATGAAAACAAAACTGTGATTTAGTAATGTATGAGTAGGTATCAGCTATACAATGTTGTACCTCTGTGTGATAAAATTCGTGTAAAATTTACATTTGTATTGTTTCAAAAAGATGTTCTTCCAAAAAACAACAGAACGATTTACAAATAAAATAACGATGCATTACCGTATGTCACAGTGACCAGCGTCTGACAGTTATAAATAATTATTTGTGAACATTAGCGAAGAACAGGTCAGCGTGCAAAACTAAAACCACTGAAGTATGTTAAAGTAACATTATACTAAATAATCGAGTCATGTAGGCAATATCTCTAAATAAATCAACATATTTGACTCGAAGGCATGTTATACACTTTAGACAGTTGTTTTGGTGTTATCTTTTGGAGTTATTGATAGGCTAAGCATAGGTACTCACTACTAAATCACTGAATTATGATAAAGTTAGAGACTATAGTAAAACATTGGACTGAAATTGGTTACATTCCTCAAATAAACGGGCGAAAAAAGATGGTGCAAAACATTCGATTTTGATTTGTGTCGAGTTTTGTCTTGCTTTGTACTTGACTTAAATTGTGTATTGCTTAAATTGATTCAGCTTAGAATGCCCTTTAGGAAAAGGTATGGTTATGGGATCTCTATGTGCAAAATGTTGCATTTATTTTCGCTTAAAGTTGTCGCTTTTACATTGAATTATATAAGGGAAATATTTAGTATATTGTGATTTGTTAGTGTTACGGACGATGTTTTTATATGATATGTGATGTATCTAATACAAATTTATGTTTGTTGATTTTTTTATGTATAAATACAAATGGAACAATTATTTCCATCTATCAATTGCAGCAAATGTTAAAGGTTTTCAATTTCAAAACTTTTATCCGTGTTAAAATGCACTCAGAGCAAATAATCATTGTATTTATTTAAAAAAAAACAGGTCTGTATACCTATGATTTGAAAATTCAAATACATATTCAATATTTGCTCATCTCCACTATAGAAATTGTATGGTCATTTATGTTAACTTTACATCGTTTTCCTAACTGTAGATTTTTGTTCATCACAAAGTACGGAAATTTGGATGCCTTATATTGTTAACATATTCTTTGTTAATATGTGTGTTATGTACAAGTATTGAATAAAATGTCTATGTCAAGTCTATATATCTGTTTGTACTGCAATGGACGGTCGCCGTCTATGATATTGAATAATAAATTAACAATGACAAAAATTCACGGAGAACATTAATTATTATTGATACTTGGAGCAGGTAAAAACAAAAGAATTCTAAGATGTTGAAAATAAATATCAGACTATGATAAATGCAACTGTTTAAATTTGAACGAGTTAATTGGATGTAAGCTATTAGCTGTTTAGATATTTTATATATTTCTTTTCATATTCTGATGCTCATTTTTTTGGTACAATGTTTTATTACATTATTTTAAAACATTTATAGAGCATATTGTTTAATGGATGTTTACATTACATTTGATGATTTTTGTGATTGATTATTGATGTTATTTGACATGTACACAGATGATATTTATGATAAAAAAACAAACTTATGCTGACTTATGAAGTTTCTTCTTGTACATGTTATAACTATGAGTTTTATACATTTAAATATACAGTAAATGCAATATTAGAGGCCCTTCAGTACAAATAAACATATTGTCATTATTGTCATATATCATTATTATTTAAGTGATAATTGGGGTATACTGGCATATAACGGTATCTACGTGGCAAAAAAGTGGCTACAATTAATGACAGTTAACATGCCATTTTTTTCTTTTAGAATTTATGTTTGTTCATCGTCAATGATTTGAGAACTTGACCTTTACTTAAAAATAAAATGCATGCTTGATACGACGTTCGCACGCTTAAGAATAAGCATTTATATGTTGTAACTAACTTCTAACTTGTTTGAACCATGTGGCACTGATTTAAAGCATGGATAAATTAAATGATTGCTCATCGAAGCAAAAAGCAACATGCTTGTTTATTGCGAATACAATAAAAACCCAAATTTAATGTGACCCAATGAATTTCATCCTATAGCTAAAGTCTTTTATAGAAGGAAATTCTGGATGTCGTGTAAAATTGTGCTAACACGGCTACTTCATGTACATAACGGACAACTTATTTTTGTCTTTCACATCCACAAAAACATCAACTGCAGTTAAGACCTGTAGACTTTTTTTGTATTGTTTGTGGTACAATATATTCCATTTAAATTTCCCGAAACGATATCTATTCATACGCCACGCGAACAATATATGGGTACATGAACATGCGATTGTGATGTCAGACCTATATTACTATATATATAAATAAAGTCTGGGCATCAGAGTCAACTAGTTAGCCGCAACCGTCTATAAGCTCGAAGGCGGATATAAAATAATCGCTCCGTCCGTCGGTCAATGGTTGAGTACCTAGTACCCAAAGTTGTTTGTTCCGTTCATGGTCCGTAATCACCAACCCATTCTAAGACTTGAGAATAAAGAATAGCCTGAGACTAAATTAAAATACCTTACATTTTGCATATTTACGTTCTGAAAATACTGCTTAAGAAGATGTACATAATTAAAAGTTTTCACTCCCACGCTATACTTGACGTTTTATTTGTTTAAGAATAGTTAAATTTATTCATAAGAATATCCTTTATTAACAATGCGGGGAATCACGTGGTCTGAGTTGAGAAAAATGGCTGCCGATCTCTCGCTTCGATGCCGAAATTGAGTGTTCAAACAGGTACACCTACCTTATTACTTACTTGTTTTTAATCGGGTTACGCCTGAGATAGGGCAAGCCGGAAGCGGTTTCAGCGAGTATCAACCGTTTTCTTCTTTTTGGTCTGAGTGTGGAGAATACTCATGGAATATTTCGCGATTTCCTGAACCGTCAATTGACATTGAACACGGAAAAAAATAATATCACTGTTTTCACACTAATTAACACTTTTTAAGTACCAGTTGTTCATGTGGACGCATTTTGGTTGACAAAAAATGGATAACTCGATTGCTCAGGCCAAATAAAAAAATAGGTCCGTTTCCGGTCGCCCGACCTTCCTACCGACCCTGTTTTTTTTTCGAGGAGACCGGAAACGGACCTATTTTTTTTTGGCCTCATGGCGTTATTTTCAAGGTAAACTTGAGTTTCGATTGGTTTTGACGATTGATATTGAGCACGGACATGGCCAATATGAATTTTATTGCTAGCCTGTTTCAGTGTAGCTGCTTTATGTTTTGGCTTGCGAGTATTTGAAAATGTTATTTTTCCTCCAGACAGTTTTATATATTTTTTGGATTGCTGTTTTCTGCTTGAAGAAATCCTTTCAGAATATTGTCATTTAAGTGCATGTTCAATTGTAAAAAAAGTGAAATCTAAGTGTGTGTGAACAGTTGTTTTAATACTGCTGTGCCAATGATACAGTAATCTGTGCTAATAGTGATTGATATGCCAACAGTGTTTCTTACACATATGTATAATATAATAATAATTATGGTTGTCACTTTATTGTTCATTGGCATATTTACAGGTTAAGCAGAAGTTCAGTGGCAAGATCTATTTCTTTGGAAAGAATATCATGAATATATTATTTTGTCAAAACTGAGTAGAATCTACTTAATACTTAAAAGTTCCCCAGGTACTCTTATTAAAGTATACTAAAATGAACCCTGGGTAAAGAAAATATACAAGGCTAATTTTAAAGACTAAAAGTAGGTTTGAAAAGTTTGAACTGTTGAGCAGAAGTAAAACTACTGAAAACATGTATTGAAATGTACCAAATATGTTATTTTATACCAAACCTGTCAAACCACTATGACATTTAAGCAAATGAGACTTGTTTTTAATAAGTTACAATGTATTAAGTTTTATTTTCTATGATCAGATTTCAACTGTAATCAACATTGATGTCATATAAAAGACACAACTTTGTTGTTGCTGTAAGCTTGACAATCATGTTTTTTTTCTAGGGTTCAACAAAGGAATTTTTTAATACCTAAACCATTGGGGACAATATGACATCAACTAAAACATTGTATATGAGGTATCATCAATATTATATATTTTATTTTCTTATTTTAAATGCAGTTACAACGAAAAAGAATAATGTCAAATCTTAATCAAGGTCATGGTTAATCTTTTCTGTCTGAACCTTTGAATTACTAATTTTAAGTTATTATAAATTTCCCTATAAACAATAAGAACACATAAAATGCAGTTCAATTGATATGTTCAAATAAAAATAGTTATGTCATTAGAAGCTATTTGGAACATTTGTTCTTTATAGGTGGTCGCACGGATTGACAGAAAACTAACAACAATCAATTTTATTTTCAACTATCTTTGAACACATCTCTTTAAACTCTATGCTATTTTTTTGTACATACAGTAATGACCATTACCATTTCAAGATCTTGTTAAACAAAAAGGCTGTTCAACTTGCAAACCCCACTTTATTGTATCTTACATTGTGAAAAGAAATGCTCTGATTTTTCTCATTTTTTTAACATTCAGTTATTGATACCTTTTTTATAATGTCAGGAATAAGGTATAATGTCTTCAATATTATAAGTAAATGTATTTGTTATGTTTTAAATGCATTTACTTGTACAAATAGATAAATAACATATGAAATAGACAATGTTTGTGTTGTGTAGAACATGTGCTACAATTGCAATCAAATAATTTAAACAATACCATTTTATTGTTTCTACACTTTGAACACCATATTTACGCATAATATTCACATTCATTTATTTGTCAAATACATAAATTTTAAGACAATATAAATTCAACAGAGGTTGTTTGTTTTGCGCTAAATAAAGCTTTTTGTTTGCGGAAAATTTGGTAGCAGTGTATGTGTTTAAAAATCAATTAAAAAAAAATAATTGAAGATTTGAACTTTTAAATTCAGATTTTACATATTCTCATATGTATCTTCCCAAAAATGTCAACACATGAAAAAAAACTTAAATTACACATTTTTTTTAATGATTATTTAAATATAATATTTGAAATAAATGGAAAATATTTTCTTTAAAGCATAAGTATAAGGAATCTTGCAAGAATAAATTGTGTCATCATTCAACTTTCAGTTCACTATGATTCATGTAAAATATCATTTCTTTAAAGTAGTAACAGTTAAAATGGTTTGCTCTCTCCATGTGTTTTGTTAATATGTAGATTAAGCCAGATGTGTAGAACTGTTAAAAGAATTTTAAAGTTCATGCATTTGTTTCCATTTGGTGAATGGCATTATGTATAAGTATATTATGAGTGACTGACCGTTTCCACAAATAGTTGTTGGTAAAGCATCTACATATATTGATTCAGGTTTACTTAAAGTGCCCACCTGTCATACCACTGACCCAGGTTATATCACATTATCTCAAATTTTGTATTAAGAACCAATCACAACTGGTACATACTCTGACGTATAGTTAAGCAATGCAGGCATTTAAACAAAAATATGGAACAAAAGATATAGTAGCATACTTTATGATATTCGCATATGCCAATTGTCTCAAATCAAATGCAGCATTCATGGAGATGTAAATTTATCACAGAAATTAGACATTAAGAGTTTCTCATTGAAAATGAATGTATGAGTAAAAATATGTTGTTTCTTATATTTGGCACATGTGTATATATATAAATATGGTGAAAACATGTTGAGTTGGTATATAATTATATAAAAATGCCATAATTGAATACAGAGAACTCTTTTTAATACTTCTTAAACTATTCTGTCTGTACAGTAAAAATGAGTAATCTGTAAATGAAATTATTAAAATACTACCTTTTTTACAGAAGACATTGCTGACATTCTTCTCCTGTTTTGGACATTCCATTTATAATTCAGTGATGCACAAAACATAATCAAAGATACCCTTCCAGTAAATTCAATTCCTGTCAGGAAACTCCTTGATTATGTTACATTCTGTAAATTCAGACAGTAAACATGCCTCTGTCTGCTCAGTATTATCCATCCATGTTTCCCAGTTTGCTCCATCAATTCAAGTTTGAAATACATGTACAGTATATCTGACTAACCTTTCATATAAGATTTGCTTCAGTAAAAATCATCTCCTCTGTTTTAACAAAGTGCATATCCAGCCCAACAAAGCATGGTCACAAATAATTTCAAAATAATGAATAAATTGAACTTCGAAAATACATTTGACATTGTTTTTCGTCGCGATTTCGCAAACAAGGGAAATAACTGTGCTCTGTGTAAGGTACTTCTGATACATATTAATCGAAAGTTTGTTTGAAAAAGCAAATGAAATCAAATGAAATCAACTTTATGAATATCTTCAAATGATCTCTAGATTCGGTCCGCGTAATCATCAGACTTCTGTTTATAGAGTTATCAAGCAAAGCAATTAAGTTTTACGCTACGTTCGGTTTATATAGAAACGCACTTGTAAACGCATTTAGAAAAACGTACGTAACTTCATAAGTACGGTAATTTTCGTCCGTAAAGTTACGCATTGTACCAAAAACGGTCCACAAACTGTATAGTAATCGGGTTAAATGTTAGCCTGTGTTTGTATGTACTTGTCCCTTAAGCACGAGAAATTGTTCTGAAAACAATTGACGATGCACTTAAATGACAATATCCCGAAAGGATTTCTTCCAGCAGAAAACAGCAATTAAAAAAAATAAAAATAAAATAAAACTGTCTGGAGGAAAAACAACATTTCAAATACTCGCAAGCCATAACAAAAAGCAGCTACACCGAAACAGGCTAGCAATACAATTCCTATTGAAAATACAATTTTGACGATCCAGATAGCCAATTTCGTATACGAAACTAACATTTGCAGTGCCTTTACATTAGATATATATCGCTACATGTACCAGAACATGCAAATGCAAGGTTGTTTTAATCCTATAATGTGGAGAAAACGGTATTCATTGACATGTGCGTTGTTCAAGAAGTTGTCCGTGTTTAAGGGCCATGTCCGTGCTCAATATCAATCGTCAAAACATATCGAAACTCAAGTTTACCTTGAAAATAACGCCATGAGCAATCGAGTTATCCATTCTTTGTCATCCAAAATGCGTCCACAGTGCTAATCAGTGGGAAAACAGTGATATCATTTTTTGCCGTGTTCAATGTCAATTGACGGTTCAGGAAATCGCAAAATAGTCCTTGAGTATTCTCCACACTCAGACCAAACAAAGGAAAACGATTGATACTAGCTGAAGCCGCTTCCGGCTGGCCCTATCTTAGGCGTAACCCGATTGAAAACAAGTAACTAATAAGGTAGATGTACCTGTTTGAACACTCAATTTCGGCATCGAAGCGAGAGATCGGTGGCCATTTTTTTCTCAACTCAGACCACGTGATTCCCCGCATTGATACTTAAATCTAAGAATCGGTTGGTGATCACGGGTCCTGATTAGTTTCTGCAGAGTAACTGTTCAATGCCTGGATAGGTTTGTGCATAACATCTGATAATTTATTCTCCGTATGCTTTATTACTATGCGATGTGGCTTTATAACTACTCGGTCACAGGTTAAGGCCAGAAATCATGGTCATATGTCACCATTTTACCGCGTCGTAATTTTTGTAATGCCTGAATGTGCTAGTATTTTGATATTACTTCAGGTCATTGATCCACATGATCAGACGTTATTACCCCCTTGATAAAGGTCAAGGTCACATTTTAATGTCAAAGTCCTTAAATTGCCCACTTAACGCCAGTCTGTCTGTACTTCAGTAGTCTTATAATAGCACATTCCTTACCTAAAATAACAACACTTCGAAGGTCATGGAAGAGGTACAGACCGATGTTAGTCGCACAACAAAACAAGATGTGTTTGTGAAACACTATGTCCCCTTTTGAGCGATTTTGACCCATATATATATATGACCTTTGACCTCAAAGGATGACTTTGACCTTGACCTTTCACCACTCAAAATGTGCAGCTCTATGAGATACACATGCATGCCAAATATCAAGTTGCTATCTTCAATATTGCAAAAGTTATGGGCAATGTTAAAGTTTGTGCAAACAAACCAACAAATCAACAAACAAACAGACAGGGCAAAAACAATATGTCCCCAGTATAGACTGGGGGACATAAAAATGTTGTCATAATTAATTACAACCGGTGACAGTACCACTATATCTAGACATCCGACTTATATAAATAAACACGAATTCGTCTCGCTCATTCATAGTCATGGTGTGTAAACAATTCTCTCTTACGATGAAAGGTTTCTGTAAACTACAGTCTTTCATATCGGTAATCCATCCAGTACAAATACGAACTAAATGTAGATTTCAGCTTATGATCTATAAGAGCGCTTTTAAAAGAACAACGCACAATCAAATAACGAAAAATTAAGAATGCCTATTGTGAAATTATAGTTTCAACGACAGTTATTGAAATAATCATTCACGATTTTTTTGGAATGTATTTAAATAAAGTAGTAGCAACAATCAGAGCATCATCATCCTCAGTCGCGGAAGCGCTTACATCTTTATTTTAATATTAAAAAGATTCCGTCTGGTCATATTCTATGAATATTGACAGTGACATGCGGAATTCATTATATCGCTCAAGTCAATGGATATCGAGTTTGGCATTTGAAATGGCATTTTTTGTTGTGTTTATCGTGAATGATTTGAGAACTTGACCTTTAGTTTAAACTTAAATTCTTGCTCGATACAACCTTCGCATGCTCAAGAATAAGAGTTAAATGTTGTAACTTACTTTTATCTTGTTTTAACCACGTGGCACTGATTTAAAGCATTGTGAAATTCAATGATTGCTCATCGAGGCAAATAGCAACATGCTTACTTATTGCGAATACAATAAATACCTAAGGTCAATGTGACCCATGGAGCTATTCAATGAATTTCATTCTACTGCTAAATTATTGTATAGAAAGAAACTCTGGGTGTAGTGTTAAATTGTGCTTTGATGCCGACCAGCTTTTACACTTCTACTTTATGTACATATCGTACTACTTATTTTGGCCTTTCACATCCACATACAACTCAAATGCAGGTAAGGCTTGTAGACGATTTTACTCATTACGTCACTGGATTGCATCATTCGTTTATTTCAAAGACGACGGTGTCTAGGCATTTTAAATAGCAGTTGCATTAAAATATGACGTATTTGTGTGTTTAGGATGGATTATTATAATTAATGCTAAAAAAAGTGTTGGAATAAATGGCTCGAATGAAACTGGGACTATTGCATTGTATATTTCTGTAATAATGTATCGTTAACTCGTATACGCGATGTTTTGAATCAAGTGTTTTCGTTGAACAATTTACGGATTGAGAACAGTGTCAGTGACTTAAAAGAGAGTTAAATGTTATAATTGTGGTGCAGTGTTCTTCTACTTTTTGACGTAAATTGACGTTTAAGGGGTGTTGCTGCAGTTTTGCTGATTTTTTT